>JAMYXO010003529.1:0-19869 GCA_033310375.1 Conus canariensis | reverse complement strand
CCCCGGTTCATGATCGGATGTCCTCTGCTGCCCCTTTTTTTCCCATCTTGGGACGAGCCATGGCGGGATTCGAACCATGACCCTCTGGACATGCTCATTTTCCACTTAATGACTCGCGCTTTAACCACTGAGCCACAGGGAACCTGATATTTTGTAGGGAAATTAAGCCTTATGAAGTTCACTTTTGTTCCTCCTTGACCAGATCCAGCTTGAACACCTCTCTGCCGCTTCTGCATTGCTTTCAGGGTTTGGGTTTTTTTTCCTTCCCTGCAACTGAGAGCTGTTTCATGAGGCTGTATGCAGACGTTCCTACAAACCCCCTAGCTCCAATTTCTGCAGTGAGGACTTTGACCTGATAGCCTTCTCTCCTCAGGCTGTTTGCCAGATCAGCATATTTTCAGTCTTGTAGATTTGAGCTGCCTCCATTCTGTTCTCATATGGCACCGTGAGCTCGATCATGATCAGTGCTTGGTTGACTTAAAAGTGGATACTATGTCTGGTCTCATGCCACTCTTGCTGATGATCTCTGGGTGACTCTTCCATTCTGGGAGGTCTGCAGTGCACTCCAGTCATCTGCCCGTCCAGCAGATCTGCCTGCATGTTTCGAGTGGCACTGTTGTTCTTGGCCATGATTTGCTGCCTCCTGCCGTGAAGAATGTTGCGGGTGTTTTGGAGTCCTGATTTTCCTTTTGTGGTGTTGGGTACTAGCCAGACTACTTGTACAATTTCTTTGAGCACTTGGTTGTGCCTCCATGTGTCCCTTTCCCTTGAGCCGGGCTATTTTACATGAGCTTAGGAATGCTCCACTGTTTGTTTTTCATGGCAGAGGGGGCATGCAGGATCGTCTGTTTTCCCCCACTTCACCGGGTTTGATTTGAGGGCAGAAGGTCATATGCAGATTGAGAATGAAGCTGATCCTGAGAGGGGCCATGTGCCAAATGTCATTCCAAGTGGAGACTTCTTTGGAGTGCATTCTCCACGTTGTCCATTGCCCTTGCTGGCTCTGCTGGATGCTTTTTGGAGTCTTTTTTGGTCTTCTTCTTTTCTCTTCCTGAATCATCATGTCTCTTTTGGCTTTTCCTTTGGCCTTTGACCACCATTCTGTTTTGGTCACCCCCAGTCCCTGTCTGTTGGTCTGTGTGTGCCCTGTTATTTCTCTGATCTTGAGACTTTCTTTTGCAGAATCCATCGCCTCTTGAACTTTCCATTTTCTGCCTGTCTTCAGCTGGGGCTTAATTGCTTCTACCCACCTTGTCTCCTGAGTCCTCCAGCATGCTTTGAAGTCTGATCTTCCCTGCTTTGTATTCCTCCAGGATGGATTTCAGGGGTAGTTTCAGCTTTGCTTGGCGACAGTACAGCGCTATGTCAGTCAGACAGGGTGGGACACCAAGCCATTTCTTGTGAACTTGTTGTTTTTGGGTTTCCCATTGCCTCCACTATGCTGGTGCAGATGTCGTATATCATCAGAGGCCATAGCAGCTTTGGTATCAGCATGAACTGCAGACACCAGACCTTGTATTTGCCAGGGAGCCCACATGGTCAATGGTCTCCAAGCCTTCCTCCGCCATCTGCTTGGTTTTTTTGCTCTTTGTGTGTCTTTCAGCGTATCATCATACCATCTTCCAAGGCTCTTGACTGGTTCTTCTGTGACTGTTGGAATGGCCTGGTTGGCAACACTGAAGACCACAGATCCGGCCACTTTTCCTTTCCTCAGTGAGAGACTCCGTGATTTCTTTGGCTTGAACTTCATTCTGGATGAGGCAACTATGTCGTCCAGCCTCTCCAGCACATGACGTGTCTCGTCTTCTCTGGATGAAATCACTGTAGTGTCATCCATGAAGGCCTTGAGAGGAGGCATCTTGTATCCATCGCCAAGGTCTGTTTGTCTCGCGTTGTTTGTTGCTGCTTTCAAGATGAGTTCCATTGCCAGCACGAACAGTATTGGGGAAATTGCACAGCCCATTGCAATACCCACTTCAAGTTGATCCAGTCTGTTGTGTACTCCTTGGTAGAGAACCGCATTGAGAAGCCATTGAAGTACTTCTTGAGCATGTCGCGGATGTTCTTTGGCACATGGTACATCTCAAGAGCCAACTGTATCATCTCATGGGGCACAGATCCATATGCGTTTGCCAGATCAAGCCACACTACGTCCAGGTCTCTCTTTCTGTTTTGCTTTTTGGATTGCGTCCCAGATCATTGTGGCGTGTTTACACAGCCGCACGCCTGGGATGCCACCTTTCTGGACTGACACATCCAAGTACTTGTTTTCCATCAGGTACTTGGTCAGCCTTGCTGCCATGACAGAGAAGAAGATTTTCCCTTCGACGTTCAGTAGTGATATTGGCCTGAACTGGCTAATGTCACTTGAGTTTTGCTCTTTGGGGATGTACACACCATCTGCCGTCATCCACTGGCCCCTGATCTTCTGGTTTCTCCAAGCCGATCGCAGCAGCCTGTGGAGCCACTCCAGCACCTTGGGACATTTCTTGTAAAGCTGGTAAGGTTTTCCGTTTGGCCCTGGTGATGATTTGGCTCTGGCTTTGTCGACCACCTTCTTGATTTCCGCCAACGTTTTGGGGGCTTGCCATTGAACTGTTCCTCAGGGTTGGTTGGCCACACCAGACCTTGAATGTCGAGTGGGTGCTTTGCTCTGTGGGGTCAGGTATGTTTTCTCAGATGCTGCTCAAGAACTCCTTTGTCCACACTTAGGGTCCAGATTTTGTTCTGGCAAACTGGAAGGGGTCTCTGAAGAAGCGCTCTTGTGTCTTCTTCTTTTGCTCTTCCTCTTCCTCGCAGATTCCGCTTTGCTGAGGGCACTGTGTTTTTCTTTCAGGTCTTTCCACAGTTTTTCCAAGCCTTGTTTTTCAGCTGGCAGTGCGGTTTCATTTGCATCTTGAGGTTTTTTTTGGACCCTGATCTTGTCCATCTTTTCTTGGCGTTGGATTTTTTGGAGGTGTTTTCTCTTTGGGTAGTTTTGCTCCATAGGCGTCTCTACATGTGGCATACACAATGTCCCCATATGTGGTAGTTTGTGTTCCAGGGTGCTTTTCCCTATCAGTGCATCGAGTCTTTGGACGATTTTTGCATCCAGTTTCCCCCAATCTTCAGTTTCGTTTGCTCGGGGCGGGTTTGAGTTTCGGGCCCTGGCATCGGGGGCCTGTGAAAATTTCCTCATCCGAACCAACAGCGGGGTGTCCTTGGCACTGGGGTTTAAATCCGGCCTTGGCTTCCGACGTCTGATTGCTGATGCATCCCTGCTGCTCTTCAGATGAGTTTACAACCCCCTTTTTGTTCTGTGGTTTCATGCCACGGTGGTGCGAAACGCTTTCCACAGACAAGGATGATTACGTCGCTTGCCCGTTGGTATGTAGAGGCTCTGCTTTGCAGTAACAGTAATCGCAATGTTCGTCGCTCTCTGCATGCCCTTAAAAACTCTGCGTAACTTTTAGTTCATCCAGTTTTAAACCTTGGGGGGTTTTTTTGGTTTCCCCCCTGCTTAAATTTTTTCTTTTAAAAAGAAAGGAACGAAAGATCCTCCAGCACCACCATGACTGTCGCGAACCGGGGTAGTTTTTCCCAAAAAAAAAATCGAAACCCCCGGGTTTTCCAAAACCAGGGAAGCACCCGGGGAGTATTGGTGTTAACGGAAATTTTTGGAAGGGAAAATTTTCAATTTTTCCCCAAAATCTGATCTCGAACATTTCAAGATACTTTTTGGTTTTAAACAAAACATTTTTTTAACCAGCTTTGGGAACCGCACTCCAAAAAAACCCCTTTAAATTTTTAAATGGCCAATCCCCCAAAAGAAGCCCAAAAATGGACGACGGCCAAAAAAACCTTCTTCACAGTACAAAACAAACCCACCCTTCTTTCCCATTCCTTTGAAAGGAAGCCCGTTTAAAGGAAATTTTGCCCCAAAAAAGAAACGCATTTTTTGGGCGGCCTCACCTCTCCACAATTTGTCCCAAAGGGGGTCTGCGCGGTTTTTTTTTCACCACCCCCTGGAAAGGGAAAAGGGTTTTTCCCGGGGGGTAGTTTTGGGGTACTAAGGAAATTTCAAACCACATGGCCCTGACTGGGAAAGGTAGTTTCTGTTGCCAAAAAAGGTGAAACCCTGAGGCCTTGGAATAAGGGTTTCCTTTCTATATTTCCTTTCCGAATGATTTCAAATGCCGGGAACCCGAAAAGGGACAATTTCCCCCTGGGGGAAAACCTTTATCCGGTGAAAATAAATTTTGATACACCATTTGACCATTTTAAGCTTCGAACTGCCCCTTTTTTAAAAAAGGGGCCAAAAATTTTGCTGACACTCTGAAAAAAAGGAATGTAAATAAGGGGGTTTTAACCCCCCCTTTATTTTGCCGAAAACCCCCCTTTTCACAAAAAAATCCGTCCATTCTGCACTTTTTCCAAAAATTTAAAAACCTTTTTTTTAAAAAAAATTTTGCGAAAACCCCCCAAAATTGAAGGTTTTAATGTTTTAAAAAAGGGGGTTTTGGGCAAAACAAAAAAAGGGGACGGGAAAAAAATACTACTTTCTTTCCCTCAATTTCTACTAACAACAAATAAATTTGACAAACAATGGGGGTTTCCATTTTTTTCTTTTTACTACCACAATAATTTATTGCCCACAACTAATTCTTTTAAAATATTTAAAGTATATGACTGATAATCGCAAAACCCGCCATCGCCAGTAGGGGTTTTTAAAATTGGGTGGGTTCCCTTATACAAATTGTATCTTTTTTTAAAAACTTGAAAAAACAAATTTTTTAATAAAAAATCGGATGGTCCATCCTACAAAACATATAGCCGCTTTCTATATAGCGGTGTTTTAAACGATGGGGTTTTTCCACTATCAAAAAGCCAAAATTCGAGAAAGGCCCCTTGGGAAAAAAAATCCCCTTTTTTCTTTTTTTTTGGGAAAAATATAGAAAATTTAAGTTTTCCTCTTTTTTTCAACCGTATTCAAATTTTTTAAATGCTTCTTTTTTAAAACAAAAGATAAAACCTGGGTTTTTTTTTTAATTTTTTTAACGTTCCCCCCCCCATCATAAATACTATCGAATTTTTTTGGGTTTTTCAGATTTTTTAAAACCCCCTTTTTTTTAAACCCCTAAGTTCCTAAAAAAAAACCCCCCTACACTTCCCGCCTTTTTTGTCAACTGAATATTTTAAGAACCACGCGTGTTTTGGGGGTTTTTATATCAAGGAACCCCTTTTTTTAAAACCTTTTTTTTTTTAAAAAATCTTTTTAAAAGGGAAGTTTTTTTTTATAATAAAGGGGGCCCCCCCGGGGGGGGAAAAGGGGGGTTTTAAGCCCAAATCTTTGGATTTTTTTTTAAACCCTAACCATGGGCGGTGGATGTTTAATGGTTCCCCAAAAAAAATTTAAAAAACCCCTTTTTAAATAATATTTAAACCCCCCAAAATAAAGGTGATTTTTTTCCATCCCCAAGGTAAACCCCCCCGGGGGTTTTTTTTACCAAAACCCTTTTTAAAATTTTTTTTTTTTCCCTGCTAAAACCCGGGCTGGGGTTTTTTTCTTAAAAACCCCCTTTTAAAAACCCCCAAAATCTTAAAAGGGCCCCATAAAACTTTCATGTTTTTTCCAAAATTATGACGATCCCTAACTGTTTTTCTTTCCCCCTTCCCCAAAAAGGGAAAACGCTTTAATCCTTTTCTAAGCTTCGGGGGGAACAATAATGCTTTTTAAAAAAAACTGCAAAAAAAATTTAAATTTTTTCCCTTCAAAAACTTTGGGAAAAATTTTTGGCCCGCAATCAGGGGTTTGGGGGCCCAAAATTTTTTTTTTTTGGGGGGCCCCCCCGTAAAAAATTTTTAAATTTTAAAAAAAGGGCCCCGGGGGCCCAAACCCCCTTTTTTTGGGCCCAAAACAACTTTTTAAATTTGGGGATAAATAGAAAAAAAACCCCCCAATGGGGGGGGAAAAATTTTTTAAATTTTAAAATTTTAAAAGGGGGAAGGCCAAACTTTCCCGGGTGAAAAAAACTTAATGCCCCTTTTTGGGAAAACCTTTTTTTTTGGTGTCTATTAGGACACAACCGGGGGCCCAAAGTCTAGCAGGGAAAATCAATCACAGGCTTTGACCCCGAAAAAAATTTTTTTGTTTAATTTTAAAAGGGGAGTTTTAAAAACCCCTCTTTTTTTTTTTCCCTTCCACAAAAAAGGGTACCAAAACGTTTTTTTCTTTTTTGGGAAAAAAGGGGTTTTTTTTGGGTTTTGGGGAAAAGGTTTAACTTGCTCCTTTCTGCCCTTAGACTCTTTTGGGGGCATGCCCCAAAATTTAAAAATTTAAAAAAAAATTTTTTTTTGCCGGAGAGCCAAAAAATTTTGGGGCCACAAAATTTTTTAAACCCCAAAAAAGGGCCCGCCCCATTTTTTTAAAAAAAAGTATCTAGCCCTAAAAGCCCCCCCCCAGCAAAAAACACCCAAAGCCAAAAAAGGGGTTTCCAAAAAACCCCTTTATGTACCTCCCCCCCGAAAACACACAGTGAAAAGAAACCCCTTGTTGTTTTTTAATTTTTTACTTTTTTAAAACCCCAATTTTTTTTTAAAAAAAAAAATTTAAACCCCGGCAGCCAGCACTCCAACGCCACAGGGGGGGCCAAAAACCAAACCAAACTTTGCCTTTGGGGGCCCAAAACCCAAAAAAAAAAACCCCCAAAAATTATGCCGGGGAGCATAAAGTTTTTTGGGGACTTTTTAATTCTTTAATTTTTTTTTTGGGGGTTTTCCCAATTTTTTTTTCTAACCAATTTTACCAGGCTGAGGGGTTGGAGGTTTTTGGGGGCCCTTTTTGGCGCACTCCCGGTTAATGAAAAAACCCCGGGGGTTAGAGAAAAAAACCCAAAAAGGGCTTTTAATTTCTAACTATTGTAATCCCCGCCCTGAAAAAATTTTCTTATTCTTTCTCAAAAGAGTTTTTTCATAAAAGGAGTCTGTTTATTTTTTTCTTTGATTTTTTTTGGGGTTTGTTTTCTTTTTTTCCCCCTTTTGTTAGAGACAGCTTTTTTTAAACCCGTTTCCCCCCTTAGTAACTTTAAACCTTTTTTTTCCCTGCTGTATTCCCCCCTTTTTCTTCAAACCCTAAATTTTTTTCATCTGCTTCAGCCAGTTTATTTTTTTTCTTCTATTTCAAAAATTTTTTTCCCCAAAGTTTTCCAAAGTTGTTTTTTTTTTCCCCCTTTTTTTTCCCTTTTTTAAAAAAAACCCATAAAACCCCTTTTTTTTCACGCGGACTTTTTTAAAAGCCCTTTTTTTCATTTTGGAAAGGGGGGAATCATCAATTTTTTTTTAACCCCCTCTTTTTTTCGGGACTCAGCTCACTTCCCCTTTTTTGATTGGCGATGAAAAAAAAAAAAAATGGGCAATTTTTTTTAAACTTTGTTTTTTTCTTTAAAAAACCGGGGGCCTTAAACTTCTGCTTTTTCTTCCTTTTTTGGGGACTTAATTTTGAAGGGAAATTTTTTTGCTTTTTAAAACTGCGCTGGAAACCTTTTTTTTTTAAAATTCTGTAAAGCACAAAACGCCTTAACCTTAAGAAAAATCCCTTTGGATCAAAAATTTTTTTTAAAATCCCCCCTTCTGCCCCAATTTTAGGTTTTTTCCCCCCCCAAAAAGTCCCCCCCGGAAATTTTTAAAAAAATCGGGGGGGGCCCGGGGGCCCTATCAAAACTTTTTTTACGTTTTTTTTTATTCCCCCCCCTTTTTTTTTTAAAAAAAAAATTTTTCCCCTGCCTCCCCCCCTTTTTCCCCATCTCAAAAACTTTGGGATGAGCCCCGGGGGCCAAGCCCTCGCCCAAATACTTCAAAAAAAAGATTCAATTCGTTGTCGAAATTTCCCCTTGACGTCCCTGGGGAAAAAAAACCCCGCTTTTGCTCCTTCTTTTTCTTTTTGGTTTTGGGGGGCCCCGGGGTTCTTTTTCTCTTCATTTTAAAAAAGGGGACAAAGCGTCAAAATCTCACCCCAAATTTTTTAATATTTTTTTTTTTTTGGGGTTTTTTAAAAAAATTAAACCCTTACGGTTTGCACCTTGATCCATACAGAAAACGAAGGACCCCTTGGCAAAAAGGGGGCATAAGGGGGGTTTTTCCCCCTTTTTTGAAAAAAATTTTCCATAAAAAAATTTGGGCCCCCAAAATTTTTAAAACAGAAATTTTTTTGCCCCCCTTCGGGCCTGACGATGTTAAAAATCCGGGCCCCCCCCAAAAAGGCTATTATTAAAAATAAATATTGGCCCCCGGGGGATAAAAATTTTGCTACTGCCCGTTCCCCAAACCTGGGCAGGGCCATCAAAAAAAATTATAAAAATTTTAAAACCCTGGAAGGGTAAAAGAAGTCTTCTAAATGAGTAGCGCAGACTTTTTTTAATTTTTTCTAAATTCTTGGTTTTGCCTAGAACAGAAAGGGAAAAGGGACAAAATCTTTCAGGGGATCCAGGCCCAAACGGTTTTAAAGCACGGTTTAAATTGTTGAAAGAAAAAAAGGGAAAGGGCGGGGGGAGACCAGGCAATAGGGGCACATTTAAAAACCCAGTTTTTGATCCCTCTAAAATTTTGAATGTTAAAAACCCATCAACCTTTTTAAACAAGGCGCACAAAGGGAGAAAAACTTACTTACAAAAGGGCATTAAATTGACAGCGGGCTGTTATTCTGTTCCGAAAAACCCAACACTAGATACGCGGGTTCCATAACTTCTCTTTTAAAATTTTTGAGGGGGGGTTTAATAACCCCCAAAAGGGCCTAGAAAAATTCTTAAACCAGTTTAAAAAGTAGGAGGGTTGTTTCTTTTTTGAAAGAGTTTTAAAACCACGTCTACGATTAAAAACAAGCAAGACGCTGTCTGGGAAAAGCTATAACCAATTCTTTAAGGTCCCAAAAGGGGGTTCCCTTTTTTGCTTTTACAAAACCCCCCGACCCCTTTTAAGAGGGAATCTAAAGGTTTTTAAAACCCCAAAAAAATTGAGCAGTTTGTTTTGCACAGTAGAGGGGCAACCTTTTTTGCTGTATTGGGCCCCGGACTTTACCCGACCAACATTTTGGGATAAATAAAAAAATTTTTTTGGGGAGGCAACAGAAAAAAGCCCCACAGCCGATCTGTGTTTTAAAAAACTTCCCTTCACGAGTAAACTCAAGATTATTTAACAACAAATATGGATTAGGCTGGTTTTTAGATCCACGTATGATAACCGACGCAGGGGAGTGGAAAAAGGGGAAAGGGGCAGTTTGGAAATTAATCATACAGATTAAAAAAAAAAAGGAGGAGAATCCCAGATCCCCAAAGGGCACGTTTTTGGGGTTTTTGTGCCCCAGCTGAACATTTGAAAAAAAATAGACGAAAAAAAATTTGGCCAATTAAAAAGATAAAAGTTTAAACCCTTTTGCCCAAAAAACCCGCACTGTTCGCTTATTTGGGGGTTTAAATGGGTGGGGGAAAACTGTCTTCGGGCTTGTTTTGTTACAAAATTCTACAGGTTTCTTTACGATTTCATTGTTTTATTTCAAAACCCCATTAAGCATAACAAGCCCTTAACAAAAAAAACAGTTTTTTTGGGACAAAAGGGAAAATTTATATTTTTATTTTGATCCTATTTAAAAGCTAAGCGACTGTTTAGAACTTTACAAATGGGTTTATTTGGGGAAAACTGAAACACTGTTTATTTTTTGGGATGACGGGTTCAGTGAACAAGCATTGTTTAAAAAAAAAAAGGATCTGCCCTTAGCGGGCCTTTAGCGGAAGACACGTTTAAGTTTCTGTTTGGCTCTTAACCAAAAATAAAATTTCCGGGCTTAAAAGATTTTGGGATGCATTTAAAATTTCCATTAATCTTATTCTTTACTAAGGACAAGGAAATTTTTTTAAAGAATGTTTAAGTGAAAATTATTTAATCGGGGAAAAGGGTAAAATAAAAAAAAAAAAAGAGCGCTAGAAAAAAACTAAGCCGCAAATTTTGGGCTTGGGGGGACTGACCCCCATTAATTACTTTGTAAATTATAGATTGTTTTTTACGATTGTTTTTTACAGTTTTAGGGAAAATTAAATTTTTTATATTAAAAGAATGTCTGAGGGCCAGAATAAAAAAATGGGGAGTTAGCCCCCAAAATGCGTTTAGTAGGCAAAAAAGTTCTAGCAGCCCTCAACTGACTTTGATTTAATAGGAAGTGGCGGGGAAATTTTTTTGGGGTTTTTGAGTACAACGCGATGGCTTTTTAAAAACGAATAGAAATTAAAGGGTTTAAAAAACGGCAGAAATTTTTCCAAACCCTGGAAGAGATAAAAAAATCAAAGGGGCAAACCGATTTTGGAAAACCCGTTTTAACAAACTTCATAAACGAAAAATTTGTTGGGGCGTTGCTTCCGTTTTTTAACCGGGTTTTTTAAAAGTTTGAATTTACGAAGCCCCAAAGTAAAACTTTGTAAGAAAAAAAATTTTAGAAAATGCTTTGAATAAAGGGCCACCTTCTTTTTAGCCTAGCCCCGGGAACACAAAGAAAAAGGGCAAAATTGAAATAACTAAGAAAGGGCCCCTGAATTTATGCTGCGGAAAAGTTCCCCTTAGTTTGGAATTTGGGGGGTGACCCTTTGGGTTTTAAAATTTTAAACCCCCCGCTAAAACCCCACTGCCTAAAAAAAAGACGATGCTTTTTCGTTATTTTTTAAACTCCGAGGGAGCCCTGCCCCTTTTTTCCCCAGAAAAATGTTTTAAATCAGGGGTTGAAAAAATTAAAGTCTAAAAAAATTTGGGGACGGGCCTCTTGGGTTTTTATTGCTTTTACAAAAAAAGGGGGATAAAAAAACCACTTCCTTTATCTTCGGGAAAAAGGGTTAAACCGTTTGGTTGACAAAGACAAAATAACAGAACTTGTTTTTTTTTCTTTAAAAGTAGTTTAAATTTTTTTGGGGTTTTTCCCCTCTGTTGATAAAGTGCTGCCAGAAGGGTTAATAAGAAAAATGTAAAAGATTAATCTTAAAAAAAAAATTTAAATTTTAAATTTAAAAAAAAAATGGATGATCAGGCTCAAACGTTTGGGTTTAAAGAGCAAATAACTGAACTTCAAAAAAAAAATAGAAATTTGCCTTGGATAATTATAGGGTTACTAGAAAAAAATTTGCTAAATTTTTTTAAATATCTTTTTTAAAGGGGATTACGGGCCCTCTTTCAGCTGTACGACCCGTAATGCGGGGTTCTACTTTGGCCATTTTAGCTACGGGGGCTGGAGCCCCACCTCTTTAGTTTGGGGACCCTTTGGGTTTTGGGGTTTTAGGTGCTATGCTTTTTTTAAAGTGCTGTTTTAAAAAAAAAATTAAAAGCCAAAACCTAAAAAAGAAACATTTTCCCTTTGTAGCCCTTGACCAGCAAAAACTTTGTTTTTTTTGACTGGAAAAAGAAAAAGCTTTTGCGGATAAAAACATTACAGTGAAAAATTTTGGGACGCCTTTTTGGGCTGATGGTGGGTTTAAAAGGGGAAAAAAAAAATGAATTTTAAAAAGGGAGTGGAAAAAACTTTTACTTCGAAACAGGAAACACTGAAAACAATCAAAAAAAAACCTTTGAAAAACAAGCAAAACAATCAGTTAAAAAACCCAAAAAAGACTAAAAAAAAAAAAGGGTGTGAACTAAAATAAATAAATATAAGTTTAAACAAAAAAAAAAATTCTATTTTTTTTTAAAATAACCCAAAAGGCACTGTGTTGGGGGGGGAAAAAACTTTTCAACTCTTTCCCAACAAACGTCTTTTTGGGGGAAAGGCCCTTTTTTTTAAAAGAGAGTTCTCTTTTTTAAACACAGGGGGGGGTGTTTTCATAATTTTTTTCAAATTCGTATACATTAAGCCCCCATAAAAGGGTTGTGGCTCTTAATTCTAAATTCCCCTCTACCCCTCCCGGGGCATTTCAAAGTATCTTAAATTTTAGTCCAAAAGGCAAGAGTTTTTTTACTCCTTTTGGTGTCTTCAGGAATACCTTTTTTTTTTTTTTTTTTAAAAATTTATCCCCGGGTTTACTGGGTTTTAAAACCCCGTTGCTTTAAAATTTTCTTTTTTCATTTGGGACGCAAGCTTTCGGGGAACCTTTTGAACCCCTTGTGTTTCGTGTTTTTTTCCCTAAGGTCTCTATGATTTTGATAAGGGAAAAAAACCCTTCAATTGATTCTTATTAAAATTCTCATTTGGGCCTGGGGGCGATGGTTGCCTGGATTCCCCTCTCTTTTTAAAAATAACCCCGGTTTTCTTTAAAAACAGTTGGTTTACGCTCCTTTAAAATCTTTCCCTTTATCCCTGGAAACCCTAGGATACTTTAAGGGACCCCCGCATGTATTTTGTTGTAAAGCCACACCCCAAAAGGGATTGGCTTTTATCTTTAAAGGCTCCCGCGTCCCTTTTTACCTTAACCATGTCAAAAAACCCGTAAGGCATACTTAAAAATTTTTTTTTCCCAACTTTGTCATGCGGGGGATTCAGCAAGCCCAATCTGGGGGGGTGTCATTGGAAATGAGTTTAAAAAATTCCCGGGGCCTTTTATTTTTTTTTTGGGGCGGGAGATATTTTTGCCTTTTTTTGTTTTTTAAAGCCCTTCCTTTTTGCTTCTGTTTCAAACACCTTTGGGTTTTTTAAATTTAAACTTTTCCGCCCTTTCCCTTTTTTCCCAAAACCCTCTTGGGAAATTTAAAATTTTTTTTTGTAATTCGTATTGTCTCAAAAGGGACTTTTTTTTTACATTTTTTAAATTTGAATTTTTTGTTTGGAAAATGCAAAAAAAAAAAAGATTGCTCCCCTTTGGACCTATAATAAAGCCCTTTTTTACCATTTTTAATGATCCTCCCGATGGTTCATAAAAGTCAGACAGTTATCCGGGGTACGATGGGTTTTAAAACCCTTCCCCCCCCTTTTCCCGTCCTAAGTAATATTCTTTTATTGCTTCCCCTAACTCATTTTGTGTTTCTCTGCATGTCCCTGTTCTTTAAATTTTTTATTAAATTTTAAAATCTTTAAAATTTCATTCTCCTTTTCTCCCTAAGTATTTTCTTGCCTTTGCTAAATCTTCCCTTGCCTTTTATGGCGTTCTCATCTCTTCATCAGACCCCCCCCAAATTTTCTAAAATATTAAATTTCTGCCCCGAAAAGCCAATGCATTTTCAAAGCTCCTCCCCATTTTGAATAAGGGAACCAGGGGAAATCTTTTTATAAATGAAAGAATATTTTTTTTTTTGAATTTTTTTTTTATTTAAAACAATATTTCTATGAAATTTAAAACTTTCTATGCATTGATTTTTTTCTGGGTAATTTCCCCGTTTTTTAAAAAGAAAATCTTTTTAGGGAATTCCCCCCCGTTATTACGTTTTTAAACCCTTTTAAAACACCCCAATTTATTACCTTCCCAATTCACCCCCCTCATCTTAAACTTTTTTTGTAAACCCTGGGTAATCCTATAATAAGAACCCCTGATTACCGCAGAGTGGGAAATATTTTTGATGATTTTTTGCAGTGCTCATTTTTTTATTTAAATAAAAAAATAATTTAAAAAAAACATAATTGATTTGGCTGCTATGTGCTTTTTTTAAACAGATTAAACTTTTGTTTTAAGCTTTAAAAAAAGGTTGTAAAAGTTTCGGCGAATTTCTTTCCTTTTTCCCAAAGTTGGGGGGGTTTTTTTTCTTAAAATTTAAAATTTTGCTTTGGGCTGAATAAACTATAACACCCAAAAATTGGGGGACTGCAAATTAAACCCCGTTAAATCAGGTTTTAAAAAAGGCTTTTTTTTTTTTTATTGCTTTTTAAAAAAAACTTTTTTAAAAAAAGGGTTGCGACCCACTATTAAATTGTAGGAAAGGGAAACAGACCTCTGTAATTAAAAAAAAGTTTTTACTCCTTTGGGTCATGTGGGGGAAAACCGGCAAGTTTTTTGGGGTTGAACAAAAATTTGAACAGATTTAGGCCCAAATTTTTTACATCCCGGGCCGTTTTAGAAGTAAATTTGTAGGTACGAGGCACAAACTAGGATAAAAAAAGGGTTTGATCAGTGGGGCAGCAATGATTAGTTTTTAAAAATAAATTTGTAGGCAAGAATTTGCACCCTTTGTTTCAAAGAAAAATTTTTAAAATATTTAAATTAACACAAAATCCTTTTTTTAAACCCGTCCCTAGAATCTTTTTGCATGTGACAAGGGAATTTTTGATTTGGGGGGCGTTTTTTTAAGCCCATTTAACATGGGAAAATTACTTTCAATCTAATTAATTTTAATCATATTTTAAATTTTTAAACACCAACTAAAAAAAATGAGCGAACGGGGGGAAGATTGGGGACTCCCCAAGGGCGATTTTTCCCCCAAGGAATTTTACGGCGATGTCCCAAAAGTGAGTTTCCCCACAAGTGAGTAGTGTTTTCTAAGTCTAAAAAATCCTGGGGGGTTGAGGGCCGGGCGTAAAATTTGCTGAATGGAAAAAGACTGCAATAAGCAAACCCCGCAGAAAAAAAAAATTATTGGGTTGTTTAAAACAAAAATCAAACACCCACACCGCCCCGCCCGCCAAACAAACCCAAAACCCAAACAAACTAAAAAGATGTATTATTATGTATGGGGGTATTGTTGTTGGGGGGGGGCTTTTGGCATACAATTTTTCTTAAACCCATATTAGCAACAAAGTTACAAAAAAACCCCAAAAAAAAAAGAAAAAGAACCAGCCTCTGCAAAAAAAAGCAACCCCCCTCCTCTGTAAACCCAAATTTTTTTTTCTAAATTTTGTTTTTTTAAAGGTTGTTTTTGTACATGTTTAAATACGGGTTAAGTAAAAAGTAAAGTCAGTTATTTTAAAAAGTTAAGGGGGTTTAAATTTTTGTGCAAGTTTTAAAGGGAAGTTTAAATGAAATCATGTTAAGTATAAAAAAGAAACTTAAAATAAAGTACTAGCCCAATTTCAGTTAAGATCTTAAATTAAGTCAGTCAGTTAATCTTTCAAATCAGTTTCCAATGGAACCCACAGCAAAATGAAAAACTAGGTTTAAAGTAAAGGGTTTGCTTTTTATTGCTAAAAGGGCAGTGATTTCCCTTTTTAACAGCGGGTTTTGTTTTTCTTTATGAAGAGTTGAAACGCAGGTTAACATTTTTTGTGATGAAATACTTTTTTTAAAAAGGGCCGGGTTGTAGTTGGTCGTGACTTATTTTTTTTTTTACAACTTCTTTACCTTTTGCCCCTTAGCTTTCTTCATTTCAAAGTCTGGCTAGCAACACTATACATTTTGGAAAACCCCTACCCAAAATATTCTCGGATCCAGTCCCCCCTTAAGTTCCTCTTCCCCTTTTCCAATCCTTTTTTTGTTTACCGTTGAAAGTAAGGGGCTGTCTTTAGGGTAGTCACATGTGGGCGTACCATCCAAAAAGCTCCTTTGGCTAAAAACTGTTTCTAAGTCTTTGTAAATTTTTTCGAAGGAAAACCCGAACAAAAGATTCCGGGGTTGTGTAAAGGGCTTAGGGAAACTGGATACAAGGTTTAAAAAATAATCGACAGAAAATTTAGAAATTTTTACTTAGAAAAATTAGCACGGTGAATCCCATAAACCCCCCGGGTTGTCCAACATAACAAACCCTTTTTTTTCATCTTAAAAGCCAACCAGGCTGTCGTAAATTTTTTCTAAAAAATTTTGGGGGGTTAGATTTAGAAAACCAAACCCTTTTTTGCTGTTTTTCGTTTGTTTAAATAATTTTCATCTTTAAAGTTGTGTGGGTTTTTCCATGGTTTTTTTCCAAAAAAAACTTTTTTTTCATTAGTTTAAAAAATTTTTTCGGGAAAATTTTGTGGGTTTAGTCCTAAGGGTCCCGTTTTTAAATTTATGATGTAAAAGGTCCCCTTTAAAAGGGGTTTTGGTCAAATTTTATAATTTATGAATGGCCCGGGAAATTTTAATTTCCCTGTCTTAGGAAAAACGGTTCAGTCCCGTAAAGCCCTAGTAATTAGTTTTGTTGGGGAAATTGGGCACAAGCTTAGGCGGTTTGGGGGGGGTCAAACTTTAAGCCTTTTCTGTGCTGGGGGGAATCATTATGGGGGTCCCGCAACTTCCGTAGGTTTTTTAAGTTAAACCCCTAAAAAGGGAATCCTATTGGATAATTAAAGGGTGAGGGGGGTAGATAATAAAAATTTTTTTTTAAAGTAATTTAGGTCCTACGAACATTTTAAAGTTTTCTCAAGGCAGTGCCTGGGTCCAAAAGGCCCACCCCTACAGATTGTTGGGTCTAAGTAACCCTTCGATAGTTAATGGTTTAGTTGGGGCATAGAACTAAGTAACCCTTTTTGCTGGCTTTGCAGTTTGGGGGGAGGCCATGCTAATGCCCCCTCTCAGCCCATCTTCAACTTTTGGAGTGTAGCCAGATCAGATTTTAAGTCAATCTTGTTTGTAGAAATTTTAAAAATGCGTCCCCAAAAAAGGCCAAAGGGGGAGAAAATTTCTGTATGAAAAACTAACCGTAATTTTTTCATGATGTAGATTTTGTAATTCTGAAAGACGTCAGCCAATAAACACACACGCCCTTTTGATAATTTATCGGGTTAAAACGGGCCCCTTTTTTCCAGGGGGTTAAAAACTGTCCAGGCTTTCTGTGGTTTAAAATTTAGAGTCGGTTATCCCTTCCTCTAAGACAGTAAAAGAAAAACGCCTTTTTGGGGAAAGGGGTTTCATCAAAAATTTCCCCCGGTTTTAAAAAATTCATAAGGGGAAACGCCTTTGGTACTAAAAAAGGGGGCAAAATATTGTTTTTGGTTTTTGGGAAAATTTTGCAGCGATCCCGCCAATCTATCTAAAATCCCCCATCAGAATTTTTGCAAGTCATAAAAGGAAAAAACAGTCAATTGTAAAAGGGCATGTTTCTTTTTTGAAGACTTTTTGCAATGCAGCTGACCCTCTTTAAAATTAAAAAAGTTATTGTTGTATGGGGAAATGGGAATTTTAGCCTCGTTTTTTTGAAAAAAAATTGGCATTTCCAGGTCCTTTGGGTCAACCCTTAATTGAAGGGTTACAACTGTTGTTTGCGTCCCCGGGAAATTTTCCCCCGTAAAAGTGTTGTGGTCTCCCTCCCGTTGGGGTTTTTTTTACATTAGGTGTTACTTGAGCCGATTCCAGCAGGGGTGTAGATATTCTTTGCGCCTTTTGGCCTTGGGAGGGCTTTCCCAATGTCTGAAGTTTTTAATTGATTTGGGGAAAATTTATTACAAAATTGTTTCATGTGTTGTAAAAAAACGTTTTTTGCATTGGGGCCCCCTGTAAATCTCCCGGCGTTTTTGGGGGTTGAAACCCCGGGCCCAACAATAAAAAAGCATTAAAAACAAATCTGATGATGGGTTTTTAAAAAGGTTTTTTTGTTGTTTTTTAGTTTTTGTGGGCCGTTGTACTGTGGCAAGATTTATTTTAAAGTCCCGCATAAACTAGTATGGGGTCATCTCATCTTGCGTAAAATTTTTTTAAAACTAACTTTAGACCCTGGTTTTTGGGTTTTAAGAAGTTTAAATTTTTTAAAAGGGGCTTTAAAACGTTTAAAAATGTTTTTTATGGTGGCGCTGTTCTTTAGTTTGGGATTTGGGCCAAACACCTTCTACAAAGCTCTTGTTTAGATTTATTCCCCTTTTACGTTTTTGGCCCTAAATCCTTATTTTCTGATTTTTTAAAATAATGGCCCCCTTAGGACCATCTGCAAACAGTATCAAGTCGACCCTTTGGTTTTAAATGGATCGCCTAAAGTAGGGGCTTTTGGGGAAAAAACCCCTTGGGACTAATTGTTCCCCTTTCAGACCTTTTGTATAGTTTACAGTGATTGGGTTTTTTTTGCTTTTCAAAAGGGGATATACTTTCTTTCTTACTGGAAAGTTTATGGTTTTTAAAGTTCAGCTCAAGTTTGTAGCTTATTTTTTTTGATTCTGTATGATGTTATAGTTGGATGAAAAAGCGGGCCAAAAAAAAACCCCCATGAAACCCCCATATTGTTTTGAATTATGGTTGTTTAAGGGCGCTCGTTTTTTAAAACCCAAAAAACCCTTTGGGAAAAGGAAGGTTAAAATTTTTCCGACCATAAAGGATAGAACTTTTTTTTTCTTAATCTGATTTCAAGGGCTGTTCCTTCAGGGCCAGCCGGGGCCGCTTAAAATTTTTCCCTTCTTCCCTTGAAAGATTTAAACTGTTTAAGCATGGGAAACAGCCCATTCCGAAATTTAAAATTTGTTTTTGCTGATTACTTCTTTCTGTTTGTTTTTAAAAACCCCGACTTGAAAGTTTTATGATCGGGGGTTATTTTTTTTCAATCAGAATGGCAAACAACCCCTTTTTTACTGGCGGCCCAATTTAAGAGACTCTGGGGGTTTTAGAAATGGCATGTGTTAAAGCTTTCCCCGAAAAGCTTGAAGGGGGTTTAAAGTTGGGCCAATTTTCTAAATTTACTTTAAAAGTAATTTTCTTTTTGTTTTTTTGCCGTCAAATATCTTTCCCAAACCCTTTATAGTTTTCCCCAACCCCCGGATTTACTTTTTTGGGGGTTTATTTTTTTTAAAACCCCAAATTTAAAGTAAATTAAAAAAAATAAAAAAAAGTAAAAGTAAGTAAACGCGCTTTTTTTTTTCAACCCCAAACGTTTTCCCTTAAATTCCCAAAAAACCCCCAAAACTTTCCAAAGAACGCCCGCCAAAAACTTTACTTTTTTCCCAATAATACAGTCAATGTTTAAACTCTTTATTGCTTCGTCAAATAGTTTTACTCTGGGTTTTTATTAAATTGTTTTTCATCATTTCAAACCCAATTCACTAAAAAATCAAAGTTTTTCACTTTCCCTTGTTTCGTTTAAATTAAGGGTTTATTACAAATTTTTTTTTAAAGTCATTTGATCGATTCGCTGTGTTTGGTCGTCCCTTTTTAAACCCAAAAATTTAAAAAAATTAAAAAAAAAATTGTAAATTCAGCTGGGTTTTTTTTTACTCCAGTTTTTTAAATAATCTTAAAAACTTTTCCATTTTTAAGGAAAAAGTTACTCCCTTTAGGGTCGTTTAAACAGTCAGATCAAGATCTTCAAGCTATTTGTTTAATTAAAAAAAGGGAAAAAACTTTATAAAATGAATAAGGCCAAGAATTTTGGTAGTTTTTCTGATTGGGGTTTTCCTTACGCTTTCCCCCATATTGCGCGCTCCCAAAAAACTCCGTTAAATTTAATTTTTCAAACTCTTCTCTATCAAAACCCCCCACTCCTTTTTCCCCCAAATTTCCCAAAACGGGTTTAAAACAATAAGCTCTGCAAAAACTTCCGGGCTTATTTTTTTAAAACCGATTATAAACCAAAAATTAAAAAAAATTTAAACAAGCCATTCTTCTTGTTTGCGCAAAAAACAGAAGGGGGAGGAAAAAGAATTTATCTTTGTTCACGACACCCATTTTTGTTTTGCCCGCAACCCCCCCCTTTAAACATTAAATCCCTTTAATTGGGGGGGTTTTGCGCCCCTTAATTTTTTTTACAAAAAAAGGTGTTTAAAATTTTTGGGAAAAATAGCATGAAGTTCCTTTTTTTATCCTCGGGTCTAAAACTCTAAATTTTCTTTGATTTTGTTTTCCCTTTCTTTCTGTAGGTTTTCCCTTTTTTCAAACTCTAATCTTTTTGGGTTTTTTGTCGTTCTTTTTCTTTTTTTTTCCGTTTTTTAAACTTTTTCTTTAAATTTTTTGTTTTTTTTCCCCTCTCTTTTCTCTCTCTCCCTCCTTTTTCTCTCTCTCTCTCTCTGTTGTCTGCCCTGTCCAAACAAAGTTGGAAAATAGTTTGTAATTTTCAAACCCTTTAAAGCCCCAAACCCCTCGGGGCCCGTCTACATTAAATTTATCAAAAGTT
>JAMYXO010003528.1:0-19877 GCA_033310375.1 Conus canariensis | reverse complement strand
ATTAAATCCCATTTCCCACTTTCCTTGGTGCAGTGTTTGGAAAGCATTGAAGATGGAAACAGGTTCCAGCCCCAGCCCTTTGGAACCCTTGGCATTTAGAACAAAGTGAGGGAAGAAAAACCCCAAGAACATTCTGAAGGCTGTACGAAACCCCTTGACAATGCCCTTTGGGCTTCCTCCACCTTTGAATGAAGTCATCGATACAAAATGGGCCCCTTTTACCCTTAGGATGTGTGTGGGGTGGGGGTGTGGGGGTGTGGGGGTGTGTTGGGGGGAATGTGTGTAGTGTTTGTTTTAAAAAAAAAATGAAGAGAGGGCGTTCATACGAAAAGGGACAGAGCCAGAGGGAGGAGTGAGAATGAAAGTCTGATTACTTTTTATCATATATATTTTGGCCCGAAACAAAATAACCCACACCCACACAAAACCACACAAACACAAAAAACCACCACCACAACACACACCACACCCACCACAAAAACCCAATTATTAACACTTATTTTGTCTCTTAAATTTTTAATTTAAACTATTTTAAAAATTTTTATCCCCCCCCAGCCCTTTTCTGTCAAAACCCCTTTTCCCTTTCTTTTTTCCCCCCCGGCCCTTCCCCTTCTTACCCCCCCCCTACCCTTTCCCCCCCCCCCCTTCCCTTTCCCCCTCAACCCTTTTGTGAAATTTTTATCTTAAAGCAGTATTACTTTTCAGTTTTTTGGGCAGTGTCATTTATTTCCCCATTTTTTGCCCATGTCCCCCTTTCCCATTGCCCCTTTGAGAAAAAATTTTTAAAACCCCCGAAGCCCCCAACCATTTCCCTAAGGACTGAAACCAAAACCCCCAGGAAGTTGAAAAAATCTGAAAATTCCGTGGGTTCGCCCCCGAGAAAACGTAACTTTAAAAGGAGGAGAGGAGAGGGGAGGAGAAAAGAGAGAGAGAGGGGGGTGAAAAAGAGGGGAGAGAGACCTTTTTTGGAAAAAGCCTTTGAAAAGGGCAAAAACCCGGAAAATTTAAAAATGGGCGGGGGAACCCAGAAAAACCGATAAACGAAAACCGATAAACGAATTCAACCACATCCGTGTAAAGGAAGTGTGGCGGGGGGCCCGGGGGAAGTGGGTACGGGGGAGTGGGATTTGGTTTTAAAAAGGCCTAGTTGAAAAAAGGAGAGGAAAGTGTTCAAAAAACCGTCCCATAAAACAGCCCAAAGCGGTACAGCCCAAAAAAAGAAAGAAAACCCTCTAAAAATAGCCCTGTTGTTTTTTAACCCACCCAATCACAGAGGCCATATTAGAGCGGGCGTGGACAGATTTCCAGACCTTGTGACTTTGGGAATGTCTGGCAGGGAGCGGGTGGGGAGGAATTTTGTTTTTTGTTTGTTTTTTTTGTTTTTTGATCTTCTAAAAACCCTATCACTGTTGTTTTTTGAAGGTAATTTTAAACAACTTTTTCATTTTTCAGGGAACTCTTTGCAGGTACACAAAAAACAGGCACACACACCCACAAAAAGATTTTCATATCCATCCATTATCTTTTTTGAATGTTTGTGTGGTGTATACCCCACACCCCCAACCACAAAATTTTAAAATATACTATTTTTATATTTTTAAAAAAGGGAGAGACGGGCCAAAAAAAACCGTGAAAAAAAAAACCAGTTTTTGTATACCCCCATCCTCTCTTTCCCCCCTTTTCTTTTCTGGGCTTAACCCCCAAATTGCCCCCCCGTTTTTTTTCTTCCCCATAGGCTAATCCCCACCATTAGTGTTTTAAGCAAAAGACTGGCTTAAAAAGACCCCTGAAAACGTTCGAGGGATAAAGGGCTATCCCCTGTTCTTTAGGGGTAATGCCCTTCGGGCGGGGGTTTTTTTTCTTTTTTTCCCGGCTTGTTTTTTTTGGGAAAAAGGGGGAAAGGCAAAAACCCCAATGCCCCAAAATTTCCCCAAACCCATCCCTCAACCCCCAGTTTAACCCCCTTTCGGTGAAAAGGGATTCTTTGGGTTTTCCCCCCCCGAACCATACATCTCGGGGGGAAATCCCGGGGGAAAACCCTTTGTGGGTAGTTGTCCCTCGTTTTTTTTTGCCCCCAAATTTAAATGTTTTTTTTTTTTAAACACTCGTTCACACAAAAATTTTTATATTATATTTTAATATACCAAAATTTCATTTTAAAAAACCAAAGCTTGTCTTAGTTTTTTAGATTGAAAAAAGGGGGAAAAAGGGGGTAGATTTTTCCCCTAGGAAAACCGTATGCGCTTGATGGTAAAACGGGGGAATAAAAAAAGGCTTTTCAAAATAAACCCTTAACAAGTTTATAGTTCAAGGGGGGTAGCAATCTCATGGGGAAAAAAACCCCGCAATATATAACTTCTGGTCAGTATGGGAAATTTCAAAACCCTGATTGTTTCTTCTCAGGGGTGCGGAAAGTGGGTAACTTGTTTGGGCCCCTTTTCAAATTTTAAGAAAAAATCCCTACCGGGAAAAAGGCGGTGTGCGGGCCTGAAGTTAAGTTTGGGTTTTAAAAAAACCAACCCCAAAGGGGGCCCCAAAAGAGCAAAGAAAATCCTGAAAACCCCCAAAAAAAATACTTTTTGGAAAGGGGAAAAATATGAAAAAAGATTCCCCTTAAAAAAAAGTGCTGGGGGCCCAGTTTTTGGAATGAAACGAAGGGAAAAATTTAAAAACTAAAAAATTCCGGGATTTATACCGAGAATTCCCAGAAAAAAATTAAACAGGGGCCGCTTGGTGTTGAAGATTGGGGCCCTTTTTTGGAAAAGTTAGCTTTTACTCTGTGTTTTTTATTGTAATAAAAAAAAAACGGGTTTTTCTCAAATTGGCGATTAGGTAGGTTAAAGTCAAGACGTTCGGGAAAGGGAAAACCGGTTTTTTTTTTTTCTTTTTTTCTGGTTTATACCCTAAGGGGATGTGTGTGAAAATTGGTTTTTGTTGGGGTGGTGGGGGGTGGTGGGGTGGTGGTGGTGGTGGGGTGGAGGTGGGGGGTGGGGGGGTGGTGGTGGTGGGGTGATGGGGTGGGGGGGGTGGTGGGGGTTTATATTAAATTTTTGCTTTTTTCATGTAAATTGGGTTTTTTAACATGGGAAGAAAAACAGCAAAAAAGGGGGACCTCAGGGCAGCTTTTTTTTTTTTTTGCTCCGTAAGCTCCCCTGTTGACTCTTTTTTCTTGTTTTGTTTCGTCCCCTCATCATCTTTTCTCTTCCCCTTTTTCCCTTTTTTCTTCTTTTTTACTTTTTTTCTTCTTCTTTTTTCTTTTTCCATTTAACCCCGTATGGATTCCTCGGGGCCCACTGAGCCCGGTTTCACCGCTTTTTTTGCCCATTGGGGCCCGGGGCCCCTTAGTGTTGCAGATAGCCCAAAAAGGTCCCCCGGTTTTCCCGTTTGTTTTTTCATTTGTTGTTTTTTTTTTTTTTGGTTTTTGGGGGGTGTTGGTTTTTCTTTTCCGCCCACTCTTTCTCGTTTAAAGGGGATTTTTTTTTTTTTTTTTTTTTTTTTTTTACCCCAAAGTTGCTGGATTTAGCCCCATGGCCATACAGACGGTTATCTTTTCTTCCTGATTTTCAAGAAATTTGCCCGACCGATTTTTTTTAAATGGTCTGACTTATTTGTTCCCGGGTGAGATGAAAAAAAAAATGTGACTTTTTAAAAAATTTTAAAAGTGACCAAATGAAAGCTTTGGGTTTACTTTTATTCAAATTTTGAAACATCTTTTAAGAGGGGGAGTTTGTCTTTTTTTTCCCCCTGCCCATAAAAGGGGGTGTGTGTGGTTGATTTGGATGTTTTTTTCCCCCCGCAGGGAAAAGAAAGTGAAAATTAAAAATTTTTAAAAATCGGGCCCCCCTCCCAAAAGACCCCCAAACGGGAAGAAATAGTGGAAAAATTTTGGCGGGGGCCCAATGAGGGTGATGGTCAAGGGGAAGGGGGGGGGGGAAAGTATTGAAAACCTAAATTCCCCTAAAAAAAAGAATAGCACCCAAAAGGTTTCCATTTGATTTTGTGTGTGATTTTTTTAAATTTAAAAATTTCCAAAAACAAACCCTGCCCAAAAAATTTCAATAAATCAATATGATGAAAAGGAAAAAAGAAAGTTTAAAAGGGAAAAAAAGCGAAATCTGAACAACACGGTTCATTTTCCATACTTTTTGGTTCTTTTTTTCCTTTTTAAAGGAGGGTTTCCAGTGAGTTCGAATCTCTAACACCCAACTGCTTTACTGTACTTACCGGGGGCCTAGGAGGCCCCCAACGAATGGTAAAGAGTTTTTGCTTTTGGGTTAAATAGGAGGGTTTTCAGCTTAAAAAGGGACCCTACGGCAATTTATTTTTCAGTTTTCATTGGCTTTTTAAATGTGATCACCGTGAAAATGGAAAAAAAATGACCCATAAAATTTGGCCCAAAATGATTTTTAAAAAAAAAGGTAGCCCCGATTCTTTAAAGGGGGCCCGGCTCTGATATAAATTTGGGTATTGGGAAGGTGTGTTTTTTAAAAAGGAATAAACCACAAAGTTCTTTAAAAATTTTGAATGATGGAAATTAAAAGGATTCCCAAAAGAATTTTTGGTTTTCCCATGGTTTTAAGGGGGTCTTTTTATTTTTTTTAAACCGTTAGTTAAAGTCTTACCCTGAAGAAAATGGTTTTCCGTTAAAATTTCCCTTTTTCACGTCAAAACCCCGGTTTAGTTTTTTTGTAAAAAATTTCTCGGTTCTCAAAACCGAGGATGTTTTTTGTGGCTGACTTCTTTTGTGGGCGCAAAATTTTCTAAGAGAAAACGGGGTATAAATTTTTGACGCTTTTGAAGTTCCCATGTTGTTGATTTTTTTTGAGAGGCAGAAGTCGGCCAGGCAGGCGGATTAAAGCCATACGCACTGTACACTGACGCTGGTAATGTGGGGCTTGTGGGGGAAAGGTTTTCTAACTGGAAGTGCCCTTTCCCCCCTTTTTTGACAAGCAATCTGTAGGAAGGGCAAAACTTCGTGCTGCAAACACCACACACCCACAACCCCCAAAACACAACACACCCCCACACACACACACACCCCAACACCACCCCAACAACACACACAACACGCTTACGTGCGGGAAAAGGGAGAGAAGAGAGAGGGGAGGGGGAGAGAGAGGGGAGAGAGAAAAGGAGAGAGAAGAGAGAGAGAGAGGGGGTGGGATGGGGATTGTAAGGGGGGATGGGGGGGACACCCAATTTTCTAAAGGGGGGAAAACATAGATTGGCAGGGTTTTTTTTTCTATTAAACTGAAGCTATTTTTTTCCCTTTTTCACGTCTTTTCGTCAAAGGGTCTTTTTCGCGTTTTCAAGAGTGTCTTTCTCCCTTTTCCCCTCTCTCCCTGTTCTTTGAGGGTAGTTCTTTTAAAAAATTAATCCCTTTCCCCAGGGAAAGCCCTCTCACCAACCCGTTCTGACGCCCCCCGTACAAAAACCCCCCAAAATCTGCTAAGGGGGCTTTCGTTTTTTCCCCCAAAACCCCCCAAAAAGCGTTTTTTCCGGTTGGGGGGGGCTTTGGGTTTAATAATATATAAATTTAATAATTAAAATTTTTTAAAAAAAAAATATATAATATTTTTTATATTTTAAATTTTCCTCAAAAAATTAATTTAAATAAAACCCCGGGTTTTTTGTTTTACACTTGATTAAAAGATGAACCCAAAAAAAATTAAAAGGGGGATGGTGATTCGTTTTGGGTTGGTTGGTTTGGTTGGTTTGGTTGTGGGGGGGGGTGTGGGGGTGTTGTGGAAAAAACCCGACCGGTTTTCTTTTCCCCCCTGTGGCCCCCAAAGGGGCAAAACCCCGGAAAGGCATTCCTTTTTTCTTGAGAAAAAATTTTTGATTTTCCCCGGCCCACCCCCCCCTTCCCCCCCCCCACGAGGGGGACACAAGGGGGCAAGTGGTTTTTACAAAGGGGGCCCCGGCCGGGGGAATAAAATGTATTTGGGAAAAATTCAGAAGGGGGGGGGGGGGGGGGGGGGGGGGGGGTTTTAAGGGGGTTAAAGGGAAGGGGGGGGGGGTTTTTTTTTAAAAAATTTTTTTTTTAAAAAATCAAGGGAAAATTCCCCCTTTTTTTTTTTTTCCTTTTTTTTTTTTTGGTTTGTTTTTTTTTTTTTGGGGGTTTTTTGGGGGGGGCCCCCGGGTTTTTTTTTGGGGGTTTTTTTTTGGGGGGGGGGTTTTTTTTGGGGGGGGGGTTTTTGGGGGGTTTTTTAAAAAAAAAAAAAACCCCCCAAAAAAAAATTTAAATTTTTTGGGGGTTTTTTTTAAATTTTTTTTTTTTTTAAAAAAAAAAAAAAAATTTTTTTTTTTAATTTTAAAAAAACCCCAAAAAAAAAAGGGGGAAAAGGGTTTAAAAAAAAAAGGGGCCCCCCAAAAAAAATTAAAAAAAAATTTGGGGGGGGGGGGGGGGGGAAAAAAAAAAAAAAAAAAAAAATTTTTTGGGGGGGGGGGGAAAAAGGGGTTTTGGGGGGGGAAAACCCCCCAAAGGGGGGGTTTTGGGGGGGGTTTGGGGAAAAAAAACTTTTGGGGGGGGGGAAAAAAAAACCCCCAAACAGGGGGGTTTAAAGGGGGGGGGGGGGGAAAAAGGGGGGGGGGAAAAAAAAGGGTTGGGGGGGGGGAAAAAGGGGGGAAAAAAAATTTTAAAAAAAAGGGAAAACCCAAACCCCCAAACGGGAAAAACCCCCGGGGGGGGCCCCCCCCAAAAAAACCGGGGGGGTTTTTTTTTTAAAAGGGTTTTTTTTAAAAAAAAGGGGCCATTTTTGGGGGGGTTTTTTTTAAAAAAAGGGGGGGGGGGGGGCGGTTTTTTTTCGGGGCCCCCTTTTTTTTTTTAAAATTTTAAATTTCCTTTTTTTTTAAAAAAATTTTTTTGGGGTTTTTTTCCCCGGTTTTTTTTTGGGGCCCCCCCCAAAAAATTTTTTTTCCCCCTTTAAAACCCCCCCCCCCCCCCTTTTTCAAAAAACCCAAAACCCCCCCCCCCTTTTTTTTTAATTTTTTTTTGGGTTTAAAATTTCCCTTTTTCCCCCCTTTATTTTTTTTTGGGGGTTTTTTTTTTTAAAACCCCCTTTCCCCCTTTTTTTTTTGGGTCGTTTTTTTTTTTTTTTTCCCGGGGGAAAAATTAAAAAACCCGGTTTTTAAACCCCCCCAAAAAAAAAAAAACCCCCCGGGGGTTTTTTTTTAAAAAAGGCCCCCCGGATTTTAAACCCCCTTTTTTTTTTTAAAAATTTTAAAAAACCCCCAAAAAAGGGGGGGCCCTTTTTTAAAAAAAAAAAAAAAAAAAAAACCCCCCCAAACCCAAAAAAAAAACCCCAAACCCCCCCCCCCCCCCCCCCCTTTCCCCAAAAAAAAAAAAAAAAAAAAAAAAAAAAAAAAAAAAAAGGGGGGGGAAGGGAAAAAAAAATTTTCCCCCTTTTTAAAAAAAACCTTTACCCTTTTTGGGCCCCCCCCCCCCTTTTCCCCCCTTTCCGGGGGGGCCCCCCCCCCCCTTTTTTTCCCCCTTTTCCCCCCCCAATTTTTTTTCCCAACAAAAACCCCCCCCCAAAAAAATTTTTCCCGGGGAAAAAAATTTTTGGGGCCGGGGGGGGGGGGGAAAAAAAAAAAAATTTTTTTCCCCAAAAAGGGCCCCCCCCCCAAAATTAAAAAAAAAAAAAAAAAAAAAAAAAAAAAAAAAAAAAGGGGGGGGAAAAAAAAAGGGAAAAGGGGAAAAAAAAAAAAGGGGGGGGGAAAAATAAAAAAAAAAAAACCCCAAAAACAAAAAAATTAAAAAACCCCCGGGGAAAAAAAAAAAAGGGGGAAAAAAAAAAAAAAAAAAATTCCAAAAGAAAAAAAAAAAGGGAAAAAAAAAAAAAAAAACCCTTTTTTTAAAAAAACAAAACCGAAAAAAAAAATTTTTTTTTTTTTTTTCCCCCCAAAAAAAATTTGGGGGGGAAAACAAGGTTTAAAAGGAACCCCTTTTTTTAAAAAAAGGGGGTTTAGGGGCCCCCCCCAAATTTTTTTTCCCCCCCCCGGGGGGGAAAAAGGGGGGGGTTTTTTTTGGGGGTTGCCCCCCCCCCCTTTTTGGGGGGTTTTGGGCCCCCTTTTTTTCCCCCTTTTTCCCCCCCCCCCCCGGGGGGTTTTTTTTTGGGGTTTTTGGGGGGGTTTTTTGGGGGGGGGGGGGTTTTTTTGGGGGGGCCCCCCCCCGGGGGGGGGGGCCCCCCCCCCCTTTTTGGGGGGGGGGGTTTTTTGGGGGGGGGCTTTCGGGCGGGAAAAAAGGGGGGGGGGTTTTTTGGAAAAAAAAAAGGGGGTTTTAAAAAACCAAAAAAAGGGGGGGGGGGGTTTTGGGGCCGGGGAAAACCCCAAAGGGGGGCCCCCCGGGGGGGGGGAAATTATTTGGCCCCCCCAAAATTTTTTGGGGGGTTTTTAAAAAAAAATTTTTTTTTTTGGGGGGGGTTTGGGGGGGTTTTTTTGGTTTTTTTTTTTTGGGGGAAAAAACCTTTTTAAAGGGAAAAAACCCCCCCTTTCCCCAAAAAAAATTTAGGGGTTTGGGGCCCCCGGGGGGGGCCCGGGGGGGGGGGGGGGGTTTTTTTTTTTTGGGGGCTTTTTTTTTTCCCCCCGGGGAAACCCCGGTTTTTTTCAACCCCCCCCCCAAAAAAAACCCCCCCCCCAACCCCCCCAAAAAAAAACCCCAAAAAAAAACCCCTTTTCCTTTTTTTTTTTTTTCCCATTTTTAAAAAACCCAAAAAATTTTTTTTTTAAAAAAAAGGGGGCCCCCTTTAATAAAAAAAAAAAAAATTTTTTAAATTTTTTTAAAAAAAAAAATTTTTTTTTAAAAGGGAAACCCTTTTTTAAAAAAAACCCCCTTTCCCCGGGGGGGTTGTTTACGGGGGGTTGGGGGGGGGGGGGGAAAAAAGGGGGTCCCCCAAAAAAAAGGGCCCGGGGGAAAAAAAAAAGGGGGGGCCCAGGGAAAACCCCAAAAACCCGGGGGAGGGGGAAAAAAAGGGGGAAAAATTGGGGGAAAAAAAAAAAAACCCCCGGGGTTAAAAAACCCCCCCCCCCGGGGAAAAAAAAAACCCCCCTTTTTTTTTTCCCCCCTTTTCCCCCTTTTTCCCCCCCTTTTTCCCCCCCCCAAAAAAAATTTTTTTTTTTTTTTTTTTTTTTTTTTTTTTGAGGTTTTTTTGGGTTTGTTTTTTAAAAATTGGGGGGAAAAAAAAAGGGGGGGTTTAAATTTTTTTCCCCCCCGGGGCCCCCCCAAAATTTTTTTTTTTTCCCCCCCCCCCCCTTTTTTTTTAAAAAAAAAAAACCCCCCCCAAAAAAAAATTTTTTAAAAAAAATTTTTTCCCCCAAAAATTTTGCCCCAACAGGTTTCCCACAAAAAAAATTTTAAAAAAAAAAAAAAAAAAAAAACCCCCCCCCCCCCCAAAATAAAAAAAAATTTTTTAAAAAAACCCTAAAAAAAAAGAAAAAAAAAAAAAAAAAAAAAAAAAACCCCTTTTTTTAAAAAAATTTAAAAAAAGGGTTTTTAAAACCCAAAGGGGAAAAAAAAAAAAAAACCCCCCTTTTTTGGGTTTTTTTTTAAAATAATTTTCCCCTTTTCAAAAATTTTTTTTCCCCCAAAAAAAAAAAAACCCCAAAAAAAATTTTTTAAAAAAAAAAAAAAAAAAAAATTAAAAAATTTGGGGGTTTTTAAAATTTGGGGGGGCCCCCCCCCGGGGGGGGGGCCCTTAAAAAAAAAAAAATTTTTTTTTTAAAATTTTTTTCCCCCCCCTTTTTTAAAAGGCCCTTTTTTTTTTTTTTTTTCCCCTTTTTTTTTTAAAAATTTTTTTTAAAAAAAAAAAAAAAACAAAATTTTTTTTTTGGGTTTTTTTTTTTAAAAAAAAATTTTTAAATTTTCCCCTTTTTTTTTTTTTTAAACCCTTTTGCCCCCCTTTCCCCCCCCCCCCGGGGCCCCCCTTTTCCCCCCCTTTAACTTTTTTTTTTTCCCTTTAAAGGGGAAAAAAAAAATTTTTTTTTTTTGGGGGGAAAAAAAACCCCCACACCCCTTTCCCAACCGGGGAAAAAAAAAAGCAAACCCCCGGCCCTTATAAAAGTTATTAGTTTTTAAAGAATAAAAAGTAACCAAAAGCTTTCAAAAGGCCCAGTAAATATAAACTTTTCACTTTTTTCTATTAATCTCACAGTGAAACAAGAAATTTTGCCCATAAGCAGTACTTCGGGTCGTGGAATATTACTGAAATGGGCAAAAAAGAACTGGTCGGGAAAAGGCCCCTGGGACAAAATTCCACCCAATTTTGCTAAAAAAAAAAAAAAAAAAAAAAAAAATTTCCCCCAGTGAAGCTTGAAAGAGGGGAGGCGGAACCAAAAACCCGACACCTCCCCAAAAAAACAAACAAACAAAAAAAAGGAATAAACAAACGACAGATTTGGCGCCACGTAGATATTGCAGACACTCAGGCCCTGGCCCCAAATTTGGACAAAAAAAAGGGGGTGAAACTGATCCCCGGTGGTGCCCCGAGGATCCATACGGAGTTAAGGGGAAAAGGGGAAGAAAAGAAGAAGAAAAAAGGGTTAAAGAAAAAAAGAAAAAGAAGGAGGAAAAAGAAGTGATGAGGAAGAGTAAAAAACCAAAACCAAAAAAAAAAAGGAGTCAAACATTGAGAGCTTAGGAGTTCAAAAAAAAAAAAAAAGCGCGCCTGAGGTCCCAGAATTCTGTAAATTTTTTTCATTCCCATTTTAAAAAACCAAATGCCCAAAGGAAAATAGCAAACAAACATCCCCACCACCACCCCACACCACCATTCACCCCACCCCCCCCCCACCCCACCACCACCCCACCCCCCCACCCCACCCCACACCACCCCCAAACCCCAACCCCCCCAAATAATCACACACACGCCTTTAAAGGCCAAATGACACAAAAAAAAAAGAAAAAAAAAAAAAAAGGCCGGTGTCCATTTTAAAATGTCTTGCCCTCATCCCAACCTAATCCCAGATCCGCAAAAAACCTGGTTTTTTTGGGAATTTTAAAAATAATAAAAAGGGAGAAAAGGGAATTACCCCAAAACCCAGGCCGCAGTTTTGCAAACCCCAAGCTCCCTCTTTTAAGTTGCGGGAAATTTGGTTTGCCCCGGAAACTTACCCTTTGGGAATTTTTTTTGTTTATTAAAATTTTAGTCCTTCGGATTTTTAAGGGGCCCCGTACGTGTCAAAGGGATATTTTTTTAATTTTTTTTTTTTTTCCCCCAAGAAAATGTAGCTTTTTTTGGCCTTTAAAAAAATTTTTTTTTCTTTTTGGGTGGACCTTTGGTAGGTTTTTGAAAAATTTAAAAACCAAACAAAATACATTTACTGCCCCCCGCCTTTTCCTGGGATAGCATTTTTCCCTTAAAATTGAAAAGCGGGCCGGACCCTTTGTTACCACTTTCCGCGCCCCCGGAAAAAGAAAAATCAGGTTTCAAAAAATCCCCCAAAATTGCCAAAAAAAGTTATTTTTCCCCGGAGTTTTTTCCAAAATTGGGGGTTTGTTACCCCTAGAGACTATGCTTTTTTGAGGGTTCTTTTTTGAAAACCCTTTATTTTTTCCCCCCGTTCCCCCAACTAAAGGGCCAAACTTTTACCTGGCAAAATTTCCCCCCTTTCCCCCTTTTCCAAAAATTTAAAAGACAAAAGGGGCAAGCTTTGTTTTAACTAAATTTGTTTTTGTATTTATATATATTTTAAATAAGTGTGTGTGCGGTGTATAAAAAAAAAGGGCACCCTTAAAGGGTTTAGGGGGAAAAAGAAAAACAAAGTGACAAGCGATTCCCAAAGTTCCCCCGGGGTATCCCCCAAAAGAGAGGGAAAAAAGCTGGGGGGGGCGGGGGGGGGAAACGCCAAAGAACCCTTTTGTCCCGAAAGGGATTTAAAAAGGTTTGGTGGGATGGGGAGGGGTGGGAATTGGGTACAGTTTTGTTTGTTGCCTTTTTTTTCTTTTAAAAAAAAACAAGCCGTGTAAACCGAAGCCCCCCACGTGATAGGTCAGTCCGTCCCCAAGAACGGGTTAAAGCTTATCCCTAAAACTTTGCATTTGGGAATTGATGCCAGTCTTTGTTTTTAGAAAAAATTTTTTGGGAGTTTGGGCCTATGGGTGAAAAAGGGAAAGAGAAACGGGAGGGGCGGGGCGGTAGGGATTTGGCGGGAAAAGGGAATTGGAGAGAGGGGAGGGAGGGGGGATATACGAATAAAAGGGTTAACTTTTCCCGGGTTTTTTTTTTCCCTGTCTCTCTAAATTTTTAAATAAATATATTTTTTATAAAAAAATTTTGTGTGTGTGGGGGGTGTGTGTAAACACCCACACTTAATTCATTTGATGAGGAAATGGATATGAATATGCATGGGTGGGGGTGTGTGTGCCTGTTTTTTGTCCCCCTGCATGATTTCCCACCTGAAATGAAATTTTTTTAAAAATTCCCTTTTCAAGAAAACAACAGTGAAAGTTTTCAGAAGTTCAACAAACAAACAACAAACAAGAAAAAAAATTCCCCCACAGCGTCTCAGGGCCCAGCCCAATAAACGCCACGAAGGTCGGGGTTATCTGCCCAAAGCAGCTCTAATATGGCCTCGTAAATTTGGCGGGGAAAAAGACAAAAAAACAGGTTTTGATTTCGAGGTTTGTTTTCCCTTTTGGTTGTGAGGGCGTGGTTTCTGTTTCAAAGGCACGGTTTTTGGCACTTTCCTCCCTTTCTTCATCAAAGCCTTCTCCCCACTCCCAACCCTGTACCCACTTCCCTCTGCCCTCCCGTCACACTCCCTTAAAGGGGAAATGGGGTTTTTGATTTGTTTTAAACGTTTACTTTTTATCTTTTAAATTTTCCCCCCCAATTTCATTTCCGTTTTTGCTTTGCAAAGTTTTTTCCAAAACAAGGGAATCTCTCTCTCTCTCTCTCTCTCTTTTCTCCCCCTTTTCCCTCTTTTCTCTCTCCCCTCTCTTTTAAAACGTTACTGTATTATCGTGTGTGCGGGACACACGGAGATGTATGATTTTCCCAACTTCCCGGGGGTTGGTAGAGGTCCTTGGGGAAAGAGGTGGAGAGGGCGCTTCGGAAAAAACCCTTCTTTTTAAAAGGGGGGAAAAGGGGGAACTGGGTGAAGTGGGCAGGGAGAAATGGGGAAGTGGGGAAATTTTGAGCACTCCCCAAAAAAGCTGAAAAGTAAATACTGTTTGAAGAGGGAAAAAGTGTTCGCAAGGATTGAGGGGGAAGGAAGGGAGAGTTGGATAGGGAAGGGGGGGGGGGGGGTATAGAAAGGGAGGGCAGGGTGGGGGAAAAAGAGAGGAAAAAGGGTTAAGGCAGAAGGTTCCCGGGGGGGGGGGGGTAAAAAAATAAAATGGGAATAAAAATTTTTAAAAGACCAAAAAAAAATGGGGAAAAATAAGGTGTGTGTGGGGTGTGTGTGTGGTGGTGGGTGGGTGTGTGGGGTGGTGTGTTTTGGGTGTGTTGTGTGTGGTGTGGTATGTTGGTTCGCCCGGGAGATTATAGATAAAAAAGAAAAACAGACTTTCTTTCCACTCACCTTGTCTCTGTCTGTCTCGTATAAAACCCCCCTCTCTTAATGTTTTTTTTTCCCATAAAAGACACTACCCCCACACACCCCCCAAAACAAAACCCCCAACACAACACCCCACCACCCCCCCCGCCCCTAACCCGGGCAGCCCCCAATGGTGTATCTGAGTGAACTTAATATCGGGAAAGGGTGGGAACCCCAAGGGGCCGATTTTTAAGGTGTACGGAAAGCCTTTCAGTTGTTCATGTGTTTTTCTTCCCCCCGCTTTTTTTATCTAGGCTGCCGGGACTGGGTTGGAACCTGTACCAGTCGGGGGCAGAGTGTTTTTTCCCAAAAACCCCCGCGAAAGGGAAAAGGGGGGAATTTGAGGGATAAAAGGAGGGTCATTTTATTAAAAAACCTGAAAATAGTTACACCTCTTTAGTGATGGGGAGGGGGTTAAAACAGCCTTTGTAACGGGGAAATCCCGGTTTTCAAACCTTTTAAAAGTTTTTTTTCCCATCAACTAAAACAGGGAAAAAAACAGGTTTTTAGGGGTTTAAAAAGGGCTCTTTATGGCATGTGACGGGCCAAATTTTTAAAAAACCCCAAAATGGGGTCTGGAAAAGGGTTTTTCCCAAAAACTTATACCCTTTTAAAAAAATGAAAATGCTCAAGACTTTTCACAAAAAAATTTTCAACAATGCCTTCTGTGACAAATAAAAAAGGGAAAATTTCTAAAAAAAAGCGGGGAAAAAAAATAGGAAAGGAAGGGGGTGTTTTGGGGAAAAACAGTTAAAAATATTGCCGCGAAAAGGGAAAATTTTCCACTTTCTCAAATTTTTGCTTTTTCCCACAAAAAAAGGAAACCCAAATTTTCGCTTTTTAAAAGGGGGGGGGGGAAAAAGAGAGAGAGAGAGAGGCCCCGGGAAAAAGGAAGACAGAAGAAGAAGACGTCAAACGCCACAAAAGACAGACACCAACGGCCCCGGGGAAAAGCCCCCCCCGGACAAGCCGCCCGAAAAACCAACCCCCTTGGGAAATTTTTTAAAATTCTGGTAAAAAAATGGTGAAAATTGGGTGTGGATGGAGGGGTGGGGGGGCCGGGGTTTTTTCCCCCTTTTTTTCTCTGCCCCGTCAAGGGGGGGTAAATAAAAAAGCCCCCCGCGGGGGGCCCCTTAGCAGGGGGTATAGCCACCCCAAAACCCGCGGCTTAGTTTTGATGGGGTTTTGCCTAAAAAAACATGCTAACTATTGGGTGGAATGAGTGTGCTTTGGGGAAAGGGGGGGCCCAGGGGGGGGGGGGAGCTGGGGGGCCGGGGGTTGAGGGAAGGACTGGGTAGGAGGGGGGAAAAAAACCTGCCCGAAAATTTTTAAATTTTTGTTTACTTTGTTTTTTTTTGGCTTTCTCTTTTCCCTCGCTCTCTGCTGTCCCTTCTGTTCTTTTGCCCTTTCTTGTGTATGACTTTCTCACTCTTGATATCTATCAATTATGTATCCATCCATCCATCCACCCCATCCTTTCCAAATTAACCCACCCACCCGTTAACCACCCATAAAACCCCTTTTTTTCATCCATCCCCCCTCCCCCTCATCTTCTCCCCCCGTCTTCTACCCAATCTAGATATTGACAGATTGAAAAGATAGATAGATAGACAAACATAACAAAAGAGGGGGACAGGGGGTTTGGGAAAACCCCTGCCATGCACACGTGATTCTGGGGGTAGGTGAAAGTTCCCCCGGTTTTGCGTACAGCATTTTTTCTGTTTTAAAAAAAAAATCACATTAAAAAAAAATTTTTAAAGAAGATTACCCTTTCAGAACAAAAACCGTAAAAACATTTAAAAGATAAAAAACCCAAACAGCCGAAATAAAAATCGTCCCACACGCGCTCACATCCCGACAATAAGTAAAGAAGGTAAAGGGTTTATCTGTCCACTACAGCTTTTCAGGGCCTTTTGTTTAACCAGGGCAATGCAAAGCGGGGAAAAAGTAAAAGGGTTTCCCTTTTTTTTTGGTCGTGGGGTTTTGTTGGTCGTTTTGAGGGGCACGATTATAGAGCCCCTTTCTTTTTCCTTTCTTTACCTTCTCCCCATTTTTCCAATTTTCCGTCCCTACTTCGCTTGCCCCCCCACTGGCCCCCGTGTGGGCAGTTTATTCACTCGCTTTAAAAGCCCTTTCTGAAAACTCTCTCTCTCTCTTTTTCTTTTCTCTCTTTTCTCTTTCTTTTTTGGTTGGGTGTTTTTTTTCGTGTGTGTGTTTTTTGGTGTGGGGTGTTTTTGTGTGGGGTTGGGTGTTTTTTGGGTTTGTGGGGTGTTGTGTTTTTTGTGTGAGGTTTTGTGTGGGTTTGGGTTTTTTGTGTTGTGTGTGTGAGTGGTGGGTTGGTGGTGGTGGGGGTGGTGTGTGGTGTGTGGGTGGTTGGGTGGTGGTGGTGGGGTGTGTTTTAAAAGGGGTTTTGTGTGGTTGTGTGTGTGTGTGTGTTGCATGTTTTGTTTTTGTAAAATTGTGTGTATGTGTGTTTGTGAGTTGCGTGTGTGTGTGTGCGTGGTTGTGGGGTTTTGGGGTGGGGTGTGTTGTGTTTTGTCGTCTGTCTGTCTGCGTGTGCGGTGCGCACGCGCGCCCCAGAAAAGCTTGACAGTTAAAAACATTGGCGCCCAACTTAGACAAAAAAAAATTAAAAATGCAAAAAGAAAAAAAAAGAACCAAATCCCATAAAAAAACGCAAAAAAAACGGGTTTTACAGAAAAAATACTTTTGGGTTGTGGGGCCCTTTCCAGTGACACATTTCCAAGCCAAAACGTGTTTTGAAAAAACCTTTCCCTGATTCTTTCTTCTGTGGGGGAATTCTTAGATCGCCTTGTTTTTTTCCAAATTACTTTAGATTTCTGCTTTTACCCTTCTGTCAGTCTCTCAACCCAATCTAAAATGAATGTGGTGGGGGGTGGTGTGTTTTGTTTTGTGTGGGGGGTGTGTTGTGGGGTTTTGTGGGGGTTTGTGTGTGTGGTGAGGATTTTTTAAAATATTACACCCAGTTAGGTTATGCTAAATTACACCAGATGGGGAGGTAGGTATTTTTTGATGGAAAGTAGTTTAGAAATAGAAAGATGAAGATAGATAGATAAGATAAATAGAAAGTTAAATCGATAGATAGCCCAGACGGGATAGAAATGTTTTAAGGGGAAACCGATTGATGATGAATATATCAAAAGACACATGCATGCATTTGGAAAAGGCCCCCGTGTCGCTATTTGCGTGCTTGCTTGTTGCCTGTCTTTTAAAATCACCTTAAAAGGGGTTGTGGGGGAAGATTGCCCCCCCATTTAAAAAACAGGATCATTTTCAGAAAAGCAAAAAAAAAACCCTTTCCCCCCCACACGGGCCTCAGGCCGGGAACAAAAACGTCCAAAGGTCAGGGTTTATTGGCCCATGTCGGGTTTTTACATGGCCTCTGGATGGGTTGGGTTATAAGCAAAAAAAGGGTTGATTCAAAAGGTTTGCTTTTTTTTTTTTTTGGGTCTGTGAACGGCGTTTGGTCTTTTTCGGGGGGTTTTTGGGGTTTTGGGAACCCACTTTCCTCTTTTTTCCCTTTCGCCCTGTCCCCTTCCCCCCCACCCCCAACTTCATCGTTCCCCTGCTCACACCCCCCTTTTTTGGAAAGAGGGTTGGGTTGCTTGCTTGACAAAGACTTCTTGAAAACCGTTTTCTTCGCCTGTCTGTCTCTTTCTTTTCTCTGTTCTCTCTCTTCTCCTCTTCTCCTCTCTTTCTTCCTCATCTCTTCTTGATTGTGCTTTTGCGTGTGTTTTAGTTGTTTTGTTTTGGGGTTTTTTGTGGGTTGTGTGGTGTGGTGTGTGTGTTGGGTGTGTGTGTGGGCGCGCGCTTTACAGGTAAAAAAATGGCGGCCATTTAAAGCAAAACCCAAATCATAAATGAAGAAGCATAAAAAAAAATACAAAATATGAAAACCCAAAAAAAAACCCCAAATTATAAAATAACTTTAAATCAATCTGGAAAAGAGTCTTGTTTTGGGCCCCTTGTCTTGGACTTTCTCTCTGACCCAAAAAAACATGTTGATAAAGCTTTGATGACTATCATTCTTGGATGGGGCAATTGTAATGGTACTTTTTTTTCCTCCATTATTTTTTTTTTTCTGTTGTCTTTTGCTTCTAAAAACATGTTGAAGTACGTAGTTAGTACAAGGTAAACTGATCTACGCAGAGAGAGAAGAGAGAGAGAGAGGAGAGAGAGAGGAGAGAGACGAGGGGACAGAGGGGTTGGGGATTTATACCCCTGCACACTGCGGTTGTTGTTTTTGTGTGGTGCTGTTGCGTGCTGTAGTTTTCTTCAAGCAAAAAACAAAAATTTCCCAAATCCCAAAGCCGACGTCAACGTCTGGGTCCGATTCCGTCCCATCGTCGTAGATGGCCCCGTCTTTGGGGGGTTAAAGAACTAAATCAAAATTTTTAAAAATTTTTTTTGTTAAGGTCTGTGACGTGTGGGCGTTTTAGGCAAGACATAAGGCACTTCCCCTTTTTTTTCGCAGCCTTTTCGCCCCTTCCATCCCGCCCTTTTCCTCGCCCCTTTCGCCCTCCGATAGACGAGTTGACTCACTTTTTAAAAAAATTCTTGAATTTTCCCCCTTTTCCCCCTCTCCTCTCTTCCTCCTCCCTCTCTTTTTTTTTTGTGGGGTGTGTGTGGGGGTTTGGTTTTGGTTGTGGTGGGGTGGAGGTTTTTCGTTTGGGGTTTGGGTCTGGGTTTGTGTGTATGTTGGTGTTTGTGGTTAGTGTTTTGTGTTTTTTGGTTTTGGTTTGGGTTTTGGGTTGGGTTGGTTTGTGTTGGGTTGGTGTTGTTGTTGGTTTTTGGGTTTTGGGGCGCGCGTTGGTTTTTGGTTATTGTTTTTGGGTAGTGGACGGTCTGAGGGATGCACCAATTTCACGAAAACATTGGGGGGGGGCCTTTGAACAACAAAAAAAAATGAAAAATTTTTCCAAAAACAAAAAACAAAGAAACACGAAAAAACGTTGAAACAACCAAAAAAAACCCAAAGTCAAGGGCCAAAGAATTTTTTTTAAACAAACTTTGACCTATTTCAAAAGGGAGGAGTTTAAATGATACATTTTGAAAAATTTTAAAAATCCAATTTGGATCTGAAATGAAATAAGCTAGATACATTTTCACCCGGAGGAAAATTGTATATGCCAACATAAGAACCAATTTAAAACAGAGGAACAGAGGAAAACATGGGAGGAAAAAGACAGGAAAGAGGGTAGAAGTGGGGAACCCCCACTTTCCCCCCCCCCCCTCTCTCTCTCTCGCATTTCTCTCTATCCCTCTGTGTGTGTTGTGTGTTGTGTGTTGTGTGTGTGTGTGTGTGTGTGTGTGTGTGTGTTTGTGTGTGTGTGGGGTGCGTGCGTGTGTGTGTGTGTGTGTGGTTTGTGTGGGGTTGTGGTGTGGTTGCATGGATAGATAGATAGATAATAATAGATAATAGTAGATAGAAAAGAAGATAGATTAGATAGGTAGGGCAGAAAACTGTTTCCCCCTTTGTCTCGTCTCTCCCCTGCCATGAGCGCCCTTCTCTCTTTTTTTTTTTCAAAGTCACGAAAAGTACATGTACACACCATCCTGACTGGAAACGCTGTGTGTATGGGTATGGACTTTACATCAGGAATATTTCGAAAAAAAAAGGGAATTTTCGGGCAATTGTCTAGGGGGTAAAGGGGGCGACTTTCAAACAAATTTTTTAATTTGTGGTTTTTTCCTTTCGCCCCCCCTTTCCTTTTTGTTTTTTCCTTTTTTTAAGCTTCCCCCGGGTAGGGGTCTGGAACCTGCACCCGTTATTTAGATAAATGCCAGTACGAGAACACTGCACGGGGAAAAGTGGAAGAATGGAAAGGGAAAAAAAAGGCCCTCCCAATGGATGGGGCATTTTTTTGCGAAAAAATTGAAAAATGGGTTTCAGCCTTTGTAGAGCAATGTTTTAAAAAGACCCTTTTTAACAGAGGGAAAAAAAAAAAGTTTCGTTTCTTTTTAATGTATCTATTTAAAACAAAAAGAAGCAGGGAGAAAAAATTTTAAACCCCTTTTATTTCCCAAAAACTTCTCATTGGGCAAAGTAAAAAGGGGAAAAAAACAAAAAAATTTTCAAGGGGCTGAAAAAGGATCATTTCCATAGGGGGAACCCTCATTTTTGTGTTTTGTAAGTTCCCCTTGTACTTTTTTAAATTTAAAAAAAAAAACCCTTTTTTCTGACAAAAACCCAAAAAGGGGAAAGTCCCGAAGAAAAAATAGGAAAAAAAGGGGAAAAGGGAGGGGGGTGTACCAATTTTTAGGGGAAAAGGGAAAAGAAACGTTTCTAAAAAAGGGGCCCGTTCCCCTTTTCTAAAAAA
>JAMYXO010003527.1:0-15000 GCA_033310375.1 Conus canariensis | reverse complement strand
AAAAAATTTCCCACAGGGGAAACAAAAAATTTTTTCCCAAATTTTTCAAAAATATAAAAAAAACCCACCTTTTAAAACAAAAAAAAAAAAAAAAAAAGGGGGGAAAAAAGAGAAAAAAAGGAAAAAAAAAAAAAAAAAAACCCGGGCCACCCCTTTTTTTTTTAAAGGTTTTCCGAAAAACCAAATAAAAAAAAAAAATAAAAAACAACCCCCGGAAAAACCCTTACCCACAAAAAAAGGGGGGGACCCCCTCCAAAAAAACAAAAAAGGGGTTTTTTTAACCAAAAAAAAACCCCCCAGGGGCCATTTTAAAACCCAACAGTGACAAGGGGGGGGAAAAAGCCACTGTCCCCAAGCAAAAGGCCAAAAAAACCCACCATTTGGACAACGTAAACCAGGGGGAAAAATGAAAAAAAACCAAGACCCGGGAAAAAAACCAAAGGGCCCAACAGTGGAAAAGGGGGAAATTTTTTTACCAACCCGGGGAGCCGGGGTTTAAAAATAATTGTAAACCAACAGGGGAAAAGGGGGAAATGAAAAAAAAGGGCCCAGGGGGGCCCTTTTAAAACCGTTGGAAACTCATTTGCCCAAGCAAAATTGTTAAAAAGCAAAAGCCAAATTCAACCACAGGGGGAAAAAAACAGTGGGGCCCAGGGGAAAAAAAAATTTCCCAAAGGGAAAAAAGCCTTTTTAAAAAAACCCAAGGGGGAAAACCCGGGGGGTGGCACCCAAAAATTTTTAACCCAAAGAAAGAGGCCTGTAAAAAAAAACCCCATTTGGAAAAACGGGTTGAAAAAGGCCAACTGTCCCCAAAGCGGGACCCCTGTAAAAAAACCCAAGTGAAAACAAGGGGGAAAACCAGGGGGAATGAAACCCAAAAAGGCGGGGTTTGTCAAAAAAAGGGGGCCCAAAAAAAAAGGGGAAAAAGGCCCCAAAATTTGTTTCCCAAAGGCGGGAGGGGGGAAAAAAAAAACAAGTGAAAAAAAAATTTTTGGCCCAACCCCAATTTTTTAAACCAACCCAAGGGGCCCTTTAAAAAAACACTTTTGACAAAAATGGTGACACCCGAAAATTTTTTTAACCAAAACACAGCCTGTCAACCACTTTTTAAAAAAAACAGTAAAAGGGGCCCCAAACTTTTAAAAAGGGGCAAAAAGCCGGGGTCAACCAAAAATTTGGGGGGCCCAAAAAAAAAGGGGACAGCCACTGTCCCAAAAGCCCCCAAGCTTTTAAAACCACAGTGGAACAAGAGTGACGGCGAAAAAAAAAACAAGGCCCAAAAGGGGGCCCGGGTCAAAAAAAACAGCGAAAAGCCACTGTTTTCCCGGGGGCGGGAGCCGGGTAAAAAAAAAACCAAAAGCGAAAAAAGAGTGAACCCCAAATGTCCCCAAGGGCGGGAAACCCCGGGTCACCCCCAAACAGTGGGGGGACAAACAGGGGGAACAGCCACTGTACCCCCCCCAAAGGGGCCTTTAAAAACCCACATTTGGGGACAAGAGGGGGGAAAACCCCCTTTTTTGTAAAAAGGCAAAACCCTGTAAAAAACCCGCGGGTGGACAAAGGGAGGGGAAAAAGGCCAACTTTACAACAGGGGGCCGGGTGGGTTTTTATCAAGGGGGGGGGGTTTTCCCCCCGGGGGGGTTTTTTGGCGGGGGGGAATGGGAGGGGGACTTTTCCAAAGGGGGGATAAACCCAAAGCAATCCAGATAAAACTCTGCTATAAAAAATTTTAAATTCCAAAAGGTTGGGCCCCCGGGGGAAAACCCCCAAACCGGGGGGCCCCTTTCCCCGATCACCCAAAGGCCCCACGAAAGGGGATGGGGAGGGGGACGGGGAAAAGGCGGGTGAATTTTTTCCTTCTCTCTTTTCCCAAAAAAGCACTGCACTACCCCCAGGCCAAAACCTAAAAAAACCAGCCACCACAAAAAGGGCGGGTTTTTAACAACCCCCCCTCACGGGGCCCTGTCCCCCCAAGCACAAAAGGGGGGGGACTTTTTTTTCACTTTTTAAAAAAATTTAAAAACTCCTTAGGGGACCTTTTTTGCCTGTTTTTGGGGGGGTTTAAATGTGAAAAAATTAACTTTTTCAGGGGAAACTTTTGCACAAAAAACCCGGGCCCAAAAAACCCAACCCCCCCAACTTTTTGTTTTGTTTGTGTGTTGTTTGTTGGGGGTGTGGGGTTTGTGTGGTTGTTGGGGGTTGTGTGTTTGGTTTTCCCCCCCCCCCCCTTAAAATTTAATGTCTTTTTAAAACATTGTGAAATTGGGGAGGGAACCAAAATTTTTAAAAGGGGAATTTAACCCCTTTTAAACCCAAAAAAAACGAAAAAAAAAAAAAAGGGATTAAAATTTAAAAAAAAAAAAATTTTTTAAAAAAAAAAAAAACCAAAAAAAAAAAAAAACTTTTTTTCCCCCCAAAATTTTTTTTAAAAAAAAATTTTTTTAAAATTTTTTAAAAAAAAAAAAAAAAGGGGGGGGGGAAGGGGGGGAAGGGGGGGGGGGGAAAAAATTTTGGGGGAAAAAAAATTTAAAAAAAAAAAAAAAAGGGGGTTTTTTTTTTTTTGGGGAAAATTTTGGGGGAAAAAATTTTTGGGGGAAAAAAAAGGGGGGGTTTTTTTTAAAAACTTTTCCCTTTTTTTGGGGGTTTTTTGGGAAAAATTTTTTTTTTTTTTTTTTTTTTTTTTTTTAAAAAAAAAAAAAAAATTTTTTTTTTTAAAAATTTTGGGCAAATTTTCCAGGGAAAAAAAAAAAATTTAAAACGGAAAAAAACCCCCCAAAAAAAAAAGGGGTTTTTTTTTTTTTTTTTAAAATTTAAAAACAAAAAAAAAAATTTTTTTTTTTTTTTTTTAAAAAAAAAAGGGGGGGGGGGGAAAAACCCCCCCCCGGGGTTTTAAATTTTTGGTTTTTTTTCCCCCCGGGGAATTTTTTTTTTTTTTTTTTTTTTTTAAAAAAATTTTAAAATTTTTGTTTTATTATTTTTTTTTTAAAAATTTAAAAAGGGAAAAATAAAAAAAAAAATTTTAAATTTAAAAAAAAAAGGGCCCAAAAAAAAGGGCCCTTGGGGGAATTTTATTTGGATTTGAAAAAAAAGGTAAAAAGGGTAAGAAAAAAAAAAAAAAAACAAAAAGCCTTTTGAAGGCAGTTAGTTTCTGTTTTTAAAAAAATTTTAAATCTGTTTTTTTTCCAAGTTTAAAAAGGGGTTTTTTTTCAATTTTTAAAGGGAAAAAAAGGAAAATTGGAAAAAGGGTTTGCACCGGGCTTTTTTTTGGGGTTTTCCCAAAAAAAAGGGGGGGAAAACCTTTTTCGTTTTAAAAAATTTTTAAGTTTAAAAAAGGGGGTAAGGAAAAATTTTTAATTATCCCTTCCTTTTTACTTTTTTGGCCTTTTCGGGTTTTTTCTTTTTTAAATTTTTTTTTCATCGATTTTATGGTAAAAAAAAATCTTTTTGGGGTTTAAAAAAGGGTTTCCCCTTTGGGGGGGGGTTTGGGGGGGAAAGGGGGGAAAAATTTTTTGTTTAGGGTGGAAATTTTTTTTATATCGTTTGATTTTTAAAAAATTTTTTGGACCCTTCGCTGAAAAAAAAATCTAAAAATTTGGGAAAATTTTCCAAAATAGTTGGGGGGAAAGGAAAAAAAAAATTTTTTTTTGGGCCCCTTTTTTGGGGGAACCCAAAATTGTTAAAAATTTTTTAAACGGGGAAATTTTTTTTTAAAATTTTGCTGTCGCTTTTGGTTTTAAAATTCTTTTTAAAAGACAAAAATTTTGGGGAACAGAAAAGGCCGTTCGATTTTAAAATTCTAATGGTAAATTCCCTTTTTTCGCTTTTTGTTCCCAAAAAGTTTGAGGGCATTTTACGGCCAAAAACCAAAAAAAGGCCCCTTTTTTAAAAAAGGCTTTGAAAAATTTCCGGGTTTTTTGAATCTTTTTAAAAAGGGTAAACTTTTCGGGGACCCAAAAAAAAAAAAAAAAGGGGGGAAAAAAAAAAAAAAATTTAAAAAAAAAAAAAAAAAAACCCTAAAAAAAAAAAAGAGGGGTTAAAAAAAACCGTTTTTTCCAGGGGGAAAATTTGGCCAAGTTTTTTTCAGTTAAAAATTACCCATTTTGGGCCCCCAAGTTTTTTTTTTTGTTTTTTTAAAAATTTTTTTTTTAAAAAAAAGTTGTGTTGTGTTTTGTGTGTGGGTTTTTTAAGTCCATGCGTTGCATACGGGGGCCCCTTTCAAAAACCCTTTTGCGGGGTTTTTGCTTTGGGGGGTGTGTGTGTGGTTTGTTTTGGGTGTGGGGTTTTTTTTGGGGAGAGGAGGGGGGAAAAGGGGGAAGGGGGAAAAGGGGGGGGAAGGGGGGGAGAGGGGGAGGGGGGTAAAAGGGGCGGGGCTTGCGTGTTGTTTTTTTGTTTTTGGGCGTGTGAGAGGGGGGGGAGGAGACAGGGGGAGAGAGAGTTTTGTGTTGTGTGGGTGTTTTTTGTGTGTTTGGTGGGGTTTGTTGTGTATGGGTTTGTGTGTTGTGTTTTTGGGGGGTTTGTGGGGGGTAAAGGGAAAGGGGACAAAAAAGGGGAAAAGGAAGTGCAGGGCATCTGGGAACGGGAGGAAAAGGGTTTTGGGGGGTTCTGGGCCAACCTTTCAATTTTTGGGGGGGTTTAGGTGGGGGGAAACGGGTTTTTTGGGCTTTTTGGATGTTTTTTAAAAGGGCCCTGCCCCCTTTTGGGGGGGCTCGGGTCATTTGCCTCAATTTTCCCCTGGGGGTTTTTGGGGGGGTTAAATCCCACGGGGGTTGGGTAGGGTTTTAGGAAAGGGCCACTTTTTGGGGGCTGGGGTGGGTTGAAAAGCCCTTTTCCCTATTGATGGGGGCCCTTCATTTCATTTGGCCCAAGTCCCTGGGGGGAAAAAAATTTTAAAAAAAATGGGGGGCTTTTTGGTTTTCCCCCCGGCCCCCGTTTTTTGCTCCCCGGGGCCTTACCCGGGGTTTTCCCCTTTTTTTTTTAAGGTTTTTTCTAATAGTTAAAAAACTTTTCAAACTTTAAAATGTGTGGGGGAATTATTGTTTTTTTTTTTTTTTTTTTTTTTTTTTTTTTTTTTTGTTTTTTTTTTTTTTTTTTTAAAACCAAAAAAAAATTTTTTTTTAAAGGATTTAATTTTTTTTTTTTTTCTTTTAAAAAAAAAAAAATTTTTTAAAAACTTTCCCCAAAAAAAGGGGAAAAAAAACAAAAAAAAAAAAAAAACCCCTTAATTTTTTCCCCAACCCCCCCCCCCGGGGGGGGGGCCCCCAAAAACCGGGGGGGGGGGGGGGAAAAAAAAAAATTTTTTTTTGGGGGGGGGGGGGAAAGGAAAAAAAAAGGGGGTTTTTTTTTTTTTTTTTTTTTTTTTTGGGGGCCCCCCCCCCTTTTTTTAAAAAGGGGTTTTTTTTTTTTTTGGGGACTTTTTTTTTTTTTGGGTTTTTTTTTTTTTTTTTTTTAAAAACCCCCCGGGGAAAAAAACCAAAAAAAAAAAAAAAAATTTTTTTTTTTTTAAAGGGGGGGGCCCCCCCGGGGGGGGGGGAAAAAAAAAAAAGGGAAAAAAGGGAAAAAATTTAAAAAAAGGGGGGGGAAAAAAAATTTTTTTGGGAAAATTTGAAAAAAATTTTTTAAAAATTTTTTAAAAAAACCCCTTTTTTTTTAAAATTTTTTTTTTTTTTAAAAAAAAAAATTTTTTTTTTTAAAAAAAAAAAAGGGTTAAAATTTTTTTTTTATTTTTTTTTTTTTTTTTTTTTTTTAAAAAAAAACCCAAAAAAAAAGGCTAAATTAAAAAAGGGTTTGGCTTTTCTTCCCCTTTTTTTGACTTTTTTAAATAAAATTTAAATTTTTTTTTTAAAAAATTTTTTAATTTTAAAAAAAAATTTTTTTTAAATTTAAAAAAATTTGGGAAAAAAAAAAAAAAAAAAAAAAAAGGGGGAAAAAAAAAAAAATTTGGGAAAAAAGGGGAAAAAATTTTTTGGGGGGGGGGAAAAAAAGGGGCCCCCTAAAATTTTTAATCCCAATCCCCGGCTTTTGGGCGGGGGCAAAAGGGGCCTGAAACCTTAAAGGGAGGGCCGGGGGGGGGGGGAAAATTTTTAGCCGTTTTAAAAAATTTTTTAAAATTTGCTGCGGGGGCGGGGGGGGGGGGGAAAAAGGGGGACCCCCCAAAAATTTGTTTATGTTTTAAACTTAAACAGGGAAAAACCAGGGAAAAAACCGTGGGGGGAGGGGTTTTGGGAATGGGGCAATTTTTTGAAATTTTTGGATTTTTTAAAAGGGCCTTTGGCCCTAGTTTTATTTTTGTTTTAAACTACATTAAAAAGGAAAGGAAAAAAAACCCTTCAGAAGTGAAAGGGGATTTTGGTCCCCCCGGGGAAAAAAAAAAAAAATTGAAAAACCCCAAATTAATTGGGGTTTTTTTTTATAAAAAAAAAAATCCTTTCGTTTTAAAAAGTCGGGTTTTTTGGGTTTCTTATTCCCAAATGGGGGCTCCCGTTTTTATTCAATTTTCTTTATTTAAAGTTTTTTTAAAAAAAGGGTTTTTTAAATTTTTAAGTTTTTTAAAAAAAAAAACAATTTTAAAAACTTTCAATTTTTCTTAAACAAGTCTCAATAAAAATTTCCCCTTAAAAAAAATTTCCCTTTTTTTTCAATTTACTTTTTTAAAAGGAAATTATTAAATTTTCCTTTAAAAAGGGTCTTTCAAAAAAGGGGTGTCATTAATTTTTCTTATTTTTTTGGGTTCTTTTAAAGTTCTTATCAAGGTCGTCTTTTTCAATTCCCTTTTTTAAAGGGGTTCTTTTTTTTAAGGGGTTTTTTCTTTAAAAAATTTTGCCCTTTTCAAGGGGGTTAAAAGTTCTTTTTTTAAAAAGTCATTTTTTATTTTTTAAATTTTTTTTAATTTTCCCAAAATTTTTATGCTTTTAAAAAAAAAAATGTAAAAAAAAAAATTGGGGATTTTTTTTTTTTTGGGGGGAAAGTTTTCGGGTATTTCTTTTTTTTTTTTCCCGGGTTTTTTGGTAATTTAGGGGGCTGGGGGTTTTTTTTTGGGGGCTCCCTTTTTTTTTTTTGCGGGGTCTTTTTTTTAAATTAATTTTTTTTATAAAAACTTTAAAAAAAACCCCCCCAAACCAAAAAACCGGGAAAATTGGAGGGGAAAAAAAAAAAAATTGAAAAATTTTTTTAAAACCCAAAAAATTAAAATCCAGGGAAATATTTTGGTGTTGCGGGGTTTTTTGGCAAAAAAACCTTTTTTTCCTTGTTGGGGGTTTCGGGGCACGAAAAAAAAAATGGTTTTTTTTTTCTTTTTATGGTTTATTGTTGAAACCCTCAAAATTTTTTTTTTTTTTTTTTTCCAAAATCGGGCAAAAATTTTTTTTTTTTGTTTTTAAAACGGGGGCCCAGGTTTTTCTTTTTCCCAGGGCCCATTTTTTCTCCATAAACTTTTTTTCTGCTGGGGTTCTTTTTTTTAAGAAAAAAAATTTTAAAAATTTCTATATTTTTTTTTTTAAAAAACGAAAATTAAAAACCCCAAAAAAATTTTACTGGGGGGAAAAAAATTAATTTTCCCAAAATTTCGAAATTTATAAAACCCACAAAATTTTTTTTTTTTAAAAAAATTTTTTATAATTTTTTAAAAAATATCTTTTTTTTTTTTTGGGTTTTTTTAAAATCGTAAAAAAAAAAAAATTTTCTTGTTCAGAATAAAAATGGGAAGAAAAAATTAGGGGATTTGGGTTTTTTTTTTGGTTTCCCAAAAAAAAATTAAAAAAACCCGGGTTTGTCCGACATTTTTGGGGCCCCTTTTCCTTCCCCCCAGTTGCGTTTTTTCATACCTTTTTTGTGATTATTTAAAAAATTGTCTTGGGGCGACATCTGTTGAAAATTTTGTTTATGCTAAAATTCATTTCCGGGGGTTTTACTGTTTTTTTTTTTTTCCACACGCCCCCAAAAAGGGGAAATCCCAGCCTTTTCCTTTTTGGGGGCATTAAAAAAGCTTGGTCATCAAATTGATTTTTTTAAAAAGTTCGGGAAGTAAATCATCGCATTTTCAGGGTTTTTTTTTAATAATTAAAATTTATTTTTTTTTTTTAAAAAAAAAGGGAAAAAAAAAAAAAAAAAAAAAAAAAAAAAAAAAAATGTTGAAAAAATTTTTGTATACCATTCTGCTGTTATTGGGGGGGTTTCTTAAAGGTTTGGGATACCCAATGTTTGGTAAAAAAAAAGCTTTTTTTGAATAAAAAAAAAAACCAAGAAAAATCTTGGAACTTAGAATTTTGGGGGGGGATTTTCAGCAAAAGTTTGGATTGTTTGTAATTACAGCTTCATTTGTTTACGAAAAAAGATTTTGGGTTAAAAAGGGAAAAAGGGGAAAATAATTTCCGAAAATTAAAAAATATGAAAAAAAAAAAAAAAATACTTTTTAAAAAAAAAAAGGGGGGCTTCATCTTTTAAATGATGAATAGGGGGGGGGGGCATTTTGGGTTAAAAACGCGCTTGTTTTTTCAGGGAAAATTTAATTTAAAGGGTTTTTAGAAAAAAAAATACCAAAAAAAAAAATAAAAAAAAAGAGAAGAAAAAAAAAGACTTTAAACGGGAGCTATGGAGAAAAAATACCCGCTGAAAAAAAAAGGGAAACCCATGAAAAAAAAAAAAAAAGGGGAAGGGGGAAATTTTTTTTTTAGATTTTATTAAAAAGGGGACGGGATTTTTAAAAAAAAAAAACGGGGGGATTTTTTGAAAAAGCTTCACTTTTTTTTTAAAAAAGATTTTGGGGACCGGGCAAAAAAAAAAAAAAAAAATTTTTTTTTAAGACAGGCAAAAAAAAAAAAATTAAAACATTGCCCACCAAAATTTTTTAGCGATTTTTTTAAAAAACCATCGGGAAAAAAAAAAAAAAAAAATTGAAAGGGAAAAAAATTTTTTTTATTTTTCTTTGGCCCAAATGGACCGTGTGTAATTTTTTTTTTCCCAAAAAAAGTTTTGGGGGTGAAAAAAAAAAAAAAAAAAAAATCAAATTATTCCCAAAAAAAGGTTTAAAGGGGGGGGGAAAATACGGGAAATTTTAAAAAAAAAAAAGGCCCCCAGAAAGGGGGGGGGTTTAGGGGAAAAAAACAGCAAAAGAATGGTTTTAAAAAAAAAACAAAGCTTTTTGGCAAAAATTTTTTTTTTCCCCTCCCAAAAAAAAAACGAATACAGGGGGGGGACCACCCCTTTGGGGGGAATATAAAAACCCAAAAAACGACCCCTCAAAATGGATCTTCTATTTTACCCCTGTTCGATTAGAGGGAAAAAAAAATTTTTTAAGTACCCCCCTTCGGGTCATTAATTTAGCTTAAAAGATAAAAAAAGATGGGGGGAAAAATTAAAAACAAAAAGAGTGCTTTTTGCTGGTGCTGGTTTTTAAAACACGGGATTATCCAACGGGGGGCCCCTTTTAACCTTTCCTCGCATGTTTTTCAAGGTTTTGGGGAAAAAGGGAATTTTAAAGGGTTTTCAATTTTAAAAATCAATTATTGTTAAAAAAAAACATGGAGTTTTAATTAAAAAAGGAGGGCCATTCCGGGGTTTTTCCCCAAAGAATCCCAAAAAGGGGCTTTGGTTGAAAAAAAATTTTAAAAAAAAAAAATTTTTTAAAAAAGGGGAAAATTTTTTAAAAAAAAAAATTAAAAGTTTTTTAAAAAAATTTTAAAAAAAAAAAAAAGGAATTTTTTAAAAAAAAAAGGGGGATCCCTTTTCAGTTTTGGGGGCAATAATAAGAAGAAAATTTTAAAAATTTTAAAAAAAAAAACCCCATTTTACGGGGGAAAATCAAAAAAAAAAAAAAACCCAAAAAAAAAAAATTTTTTAATTAAAAGGGGGGGGGGGGATTCCAGTTAAAAAAAAAAAACTTTTTACCTTTTTTTTTTTAAAAATGGGGGGATATTTTTTATTAAACCGGGAGAAGGGGAAAAGGGGGGGGCCCAAACCTTTTAAAGGGGGAAAAAAAAAATCCCCAGTTTTTTTGGGGAGGTTGATCCATAAGGGGGAAAAAAAAAAAAAAAATTTGTGAAAAAATGAAAATCCGCCCGTGTATTATTTGGGGGAAAAAGGGGGGGAACAAAACCCCAAAAGGACCCGCCCCTCAAACCCTTTTTTGTGGGAAGGGGGAAAAAAAAAAACTGAAAAGATAATCCCCCCCAGGACACATTTTCCAGTTGGCCTTATTTTTAAATTTTGGAAAAAAATACATTTTTTGGGGTTTTAAAAAAAAAAATGGGGTTTTCAAAAAAAAAAATTATTTGCTATTAAAAAATTTTTATTTAAAAAAAATGGAAAAAAAAAAAAAACTACCCCATTGTTTTCTAAATATTTTTGAAAAAAAATCAAAAATTTGAAAAAAAAACCCAAATTTAATAAAAAAGGGCTTATGGATAAATGGAAATTTGGATTCAAAAAATTTTGCCCGGGCAAACCCCAAAAATGTCCTCCCCGTGGCCCAAAAAATTTGGATTTACTCTGGAAAAAAAATACTCTTTTTTTGTTTGGGTGCGGCCCCAAAAAAGGGGGGGGGGGGGACCGTTTTTTTTAAAAAAAAAATTTGGTTGTTTTTTCATTAGTTTTTAGATCGTTTTGTTTAATTTGGGGTCATGATGGAAAAAAGTCTTTTTATTGAAAAAAATTTTGCTTTTTTTGTAGTTGTCATGGATATGTTTGGTGACAAAAACACTGCAGATTTTTTCCTTTGCTTTTTTTTGACAATTTTTTTTTTTGGTTTTGGAAGGGGAATGAACATTTTTGGCCCTTAAAAAAAAATTTAAAAAAAACTCCTTAAATCCCCCACCTCCGAAAAATTCCCCTTTTTCATCTTACCAAAAAAAACCTTTTTATTAAAAAATTTGAATTTCCCAAAGGTAAATTTTTTAAAGGTTTTTAAATCAGTTTTGTGTCGTACCATCCAGCATGCTTTTTGCTTTTTTAAATTTCTTTGTTTTTTTAAAAAAAACTTTCCAGTAGGGTGTCGATTAAAAAAAGGGAAAAATCTGTATCTGTGTACGGGGAACTCTGGACTTTGGATAACAAAGGGTTTTTTTTTTAAAAAAAGTAGTAAAAGGGGGGAAAAAAAAAAAATTCTAAAAAAAAAAAAAGTTTTTTTTGGGGAACCCCTTTTAAAAAAAAAAAATAAAAAAAAAAAAAAAAAAAAAACAGGGGGGGTTTTTGGGTAAATTTTTGACTTTTTTTTTTTTTTTTTCATCATTTTTCCCAAAAAAAAAAAGGGTGATCATGGAAAATCTTCAAAAAGGGGTTCCTGGGATAAATTTGGGTTTTTGAAACAACTTAATTGGCATCGTTTTTCTCTAGTGCCCAAAATTGGGGAAAAATTTTTTTTTGCGCTTGTGGGGGGAATTTTTCCATAGTTCTTTCCCAAAAAAACGGGGTTGTTATCAACTGAAAAAAGTCCTTTTTTCTAAAAAGCATCTGGGTTTTTAGTTCTGAGTTTCGGGTTTTTTCTTCTTTTATGTAGGGTTTTTTTCCATAAAAATGTTTTCTTGATAAAAAAATTTTTAATTTATCGATGAAACGCTTTTTTTTTTAAAAAAAAAAAACCATGTTTTTAAATAAAATTGGAAAGAAGTCTGTAAGGACGGGGACATAATTTTTTTTTTTTGTCCAAAAAAGATTAGGCACAAGTTTAGGGGGTTCTGTCCAATTGGGGCCCACTTTTTAGGGGGTTTTCTGCCGATATTATTTTGGTAAATAATGAAATTTTTTATGGGGGGATTTCAAAAAAAATTTTAAAAAATTTTCTGAAAAAAAAAAAGGGGCCCCGTTTTGGGATAAAAGCTTCAAAAGGGGATTGAGCCTTTTTTAAAAATTTTTTTAAATGTTTTTTTACATTTTCCTGTGTACTTTTTTTTTAAAGTTACGTAAGGGGAAAGTGATTTGACTCAAAAAGGCCCAAAAACCATACAGATTGTTTGTTTTAAAAATACATAAGATAGTTGATTTACTTGGCCCCCCTTTGTTGTCTAAGTATTTGTTTTTTTTTGGCTTTTACAGTAATGGGGGGGAACCCCCTTTTACAATTTCCAACGGCAATCGTTTTAAATTTTAAATTTAAAAAGGAAATTGGAGGTCAGAAAAATAAAAAATCAATTCTTTTTACCCTTTTTTAAAAATTTTAAAAAAAAAGCTTTTCCCAACTCATCCCAGGCGCAGAAAAAAATAAATGCGCGGGGGGATTCTGGGGACTATAATTTTTTCTTTTGCAGGTCTTTCTTTTAATTTTTTAAAAAAGATATCCCCCAAAAAAAAACCGGTATCCCCCCCATTTAAAAAAATAAAAATCATGATAGTCCCCCCATTTTTTTTTTAAAATCTAATTTTTTGCCACGCTTTTTGGGGGCAGGGGGAAAAATTAAAAAAATCACTGGAAAAGGGGTTTCCTTTTTTCAAAAGGGGGGGGGGGGAAGAAAAGAACGAAATTTTTAGGGGGGGGGCGGGGGGCTTTTTAAAAAAACCTTTCCCACGGGTTTCATGTACTCATTAAGGGGGTAAAAGGCCCCTTTTTCTAAACGAGCGTTGGGTTTTTAAAAATTTAATTTTTCTTCCGTTTTTTTTGGGGGCAGGATTTGGGGGACTGCATTTGGGACTAAAAAAATGAACCCCATCAGGTTTTGGGCATAGAGTATAAAAAAAAAAAAAATTATTTTAAAAAAAAAAAAAAAAACCCCCATTTTTACTTTTTTTTGGGGGGGCTGCGCCAATTGGGGGCACCCTGGAAATGTTAGTTACTCCCTTTTGCAATTTTATAAAATGGAAAAAATTTTAAAACCTCCCAAGTTTGGGGAAAAAGAATATAGGAAAAGGTTCTAAGTCCTAGGATCAAACTTTAGTTGAAGATTGCAAAATTTTATGTTTTTGCTCCTCGGGGAATTCTCCGCTAATTGTTGACATGATTTTTTTTTTTTTTGGGTTTAAAAATTTTTAGGTGGTTAGTCCCCCCACCAAAAAAAAAAACAGTTGAGTGGTTGAGTCATTAAGCGTCTTTTTTTTCAGGGGGTCATTTTAAGATCGGATGGGGGGGACTGGGGTTTTATTTAGAACAGACTTTTTAAAAAAACTTTTGGGGCTTTCTTTTTTTAAGAAATTTTTTTTGCTGCATTGGGGGGTTCCCTTGTATAATTTTTGGCTTTGAAGGGGCCCATGGGGACCGGGACAAAAAAATAAAAGGGGCAAATGAAAAAAAAAAAATTCTGGGGAATTTTCATTAAAAAATTTTTTTTGGGGTTAAATGTTTTGGGAGGAGGCCCTTTTTAAAAAAAAAAAATAAAGGATTTCAAATTTTTGGTAAAAAAAAATTTATAGGGGGGACCCTTGGGGGGTTTTTTTTTTAATTTTTTTAAAAAAATAAACCTTACTCCCTTTTTCTCTTGGAAAAAAAAATTAGTTCTGTATTGCAGTCAACGGGGGGACTTTAAAGGACAATGTTTTAATTTTTCCTGGGCGCTTGAAAAAAAGACGGAATTTTTTTAAAAAAACATTTTCTAAAAAAAAAATTCCCTTTTTTTTGCTATGTTTTTTTTTGTAGTATCCCCATGGGGAAATTTACTCATTGTGCGAAAATTAAATTTTTTTTAAAAAAACCTTTTAAGGTTTTTTTGCATTAGGGGGTTAAAAGTCTACATGGGTTTTTTTGGTTGGTTCGTTTAGGGGTTGGGGGACTGTTTTTTTGAAATTTTAAATTGGCAAGGAAGGTTTGGTTTTTCTTCAGCCCCATGTTTTTTAGACATTAAAAAGTTATTGGGGGGTTTTTTTTTTTTTTAAAATGATCAAAATTTTGTTAAAAAGCCATAGGAAAAATTTTCGGGCCCCGTTAAAAAAAAATTTAAAAAGATCTTTGGGGGCCCCCCACTGTAAAAAATTGGGGTTAAATTTCCTTTTCTGCATTTTTGGAAAAAACGTTTTTAAAAACCCTGCAAAAAAGCACCACAATTAAAAAACATTTGTCGTTTTGAATTCTTTATGTTCAAAAAAAAAAACGGGGCTTTTTTGGGGAAAAAAACTAATTTTTGGGGAGGGAAGGGGGGAAAATTGTTTGGGGGGACTTTCCCTTTACAATTTTGGTTTCATACTTAGCCTTTCTTAATCTTTCTGGGGATTCACCCTCGGGGGACAACCAGAGGGCCTTTTAAAATTTTTGCTGTTTTTCAGAGGCTTCTTTTTAAAATGTGAAAAAGAATGGTTTTCGCCCAAAAAACCCGGGTTTTTTAAGTCATTATAAAAAAAAAAGAATAGTCTGCTGTTTTATTTTTGGAACCCAGGACTTCTAAAATTTTCTTCGTTTATTTTTATTTTTAGTCGATTAAAAAAAAAAAAAAAAAAAACCTTTAAAACTTTAACTGGAGGGTTTATTGTTTTGTTTACTTGGAAAAATTTGGGGAAAAAAATAGCTTTGTACAAAGCTTGCCTGCAGGGTTTTTGTTGGATCAAAAAAAATTTAAAAAAAAAACGGGACCCATTTAAATTTTTTTAAAAAAAAAAACGCTCTTCCTCTTCCATTGCAATTCAAAAAGAGTCAAAACTTTTTCCATTTTTTCTTTTTTCCAGTTGGTTTTCTTTTTCAACTCAAAAAAAAAAAATTTATTTTAAATTTTAAAAAAAAAAAAATACTTGTCAAAAAAATTCAATATCAACGGTTTTTCTTTTTTGTGGTTTGGGGAAAAAAACTGTAAAAAAAAAAAAAAAAAAAAAAAAAAACGCCCCTTTGGGGTTTTTGTTAATGTGAGCTTTTTTTAGAACAGAGTTTTAAAATGTTCTTTAAAACTTTTTTTTAAAAAACATTCCCTTTTTTTTTATCGGGTCGGTTTGTTCTGGTTTTGGGAGAAAAAAAAATTTTTGGCCCTTGCCTTTTTTTGGGAAAGATAAACTTTTTTTTTTTTGTATTTTTCCTAAAAAAAAATTTAGGTGTAGGGGGGATAAATTTTTTCAAATCCGTGATGTTGGGTAAAAAAGTGTTTTATCAATTATCAGTTT
>JAMYXO010000352.1:7500-51112 GCA_033310375.1 Conus canariensis | reverse complement strand
TTGACCTTTTCATAGTTCTACTTGCCAGTATCCGTCAATTTATCCTTTCCTTTTTGCCCAACTATACAACCGGGTCGGGGGGTATGAATACCCCAAAATTCAAAAATTTTTTCGTTTCAGCAAGCTGTCGTTGAACAGGCATGTTTTTCTACCTGTACTTTCTGACTGGCAAATTTCAGGGGGGAGTTCTTTACTTGATCGTTGTGGAAGAAAAAGAAAAAGACTGTAAGATAGCAAGGGGGTATTGCCCCCAAAAAACAAAGGAGAATTCAAAGAATGAGAGGGGTTTTGAAGAGGAGACCTGATTAGGAAAGGACTGTGGAAAGTGATGGGAAAAAAAATTTTAAGGAACAGCTATTAATCATCACACACATCTCAACATCATCTCACATTCACACCACTGGCGGCGGGAGGAATAAAAAGAAGAACAAAAGCCAAAATTTAAAAAAATGGCATTACAAAATCTGTCAAAACAAACATTTAACACTTAGTTTCGACCATTCCCAGCCCCGGACAAAAAAAGGGGGGAAAAAAAAAAGAAAAAAAAAAGTGCATGAAACAAACTTTTTCACAAAAGATGAAAATACACAGAAAAAAAAATGAGAGAAGCACAATGTTCTTTTCAAGCAGATTTTAACCTTAGAGAAAACTGACTGCCACTTCCCCTTTTATCTGTAATTATCCACACACCTATCAAAGTACCCAAAACCGCCTGTGTTCTGTGAAACAGGGATTTTACTATCCATAATAAATTAAAAAAAAATTATATAACTTTTTTTACTAACCATCATTTTTATGATAGACGATGATGATGGTATGTTGGGTATGTTGGTAAAAATTAATTGTTATCATGAGATGATGATGATGAGATGTGATGATGATGATTATATAAAATTTTATACTATTATTTCACGTCATGCATGGGATGAAAGTAAGTTCATACCCATTATCTTTTATATATGTCATTCGTTTAAGGAAAAACTTTTTTTTTTTTTTAAATTTTAGAAAGGGGGTGGGGGGGGGGGGGGGGGGTATTACCGGCCCAAGGGGAAAAGACAAACAAAGTCAACAAACACAATGCATTTCGACCTCTTGGACTTCTTCAGGAAAAATAAGTAACATTTAGACAGTGAAAAGAAACGGAGAAACCACTTTTTTTCCAAAATTCGCCACGATCAAAAAGGGCCCCGGACGAACAAAGGGCCACCCAGGGGGGGATCCCGGGAAGGAAATATTGAGGGGGGGGGGGGTCGGGGGGGTGGAAGGGGGGGCGGGACAATGGGGTTTGTGCTTGTTTTCTAGAATTTAAAATATTTGGTATGGTAGGTTTTTTTGTGGTTTGATTATAGGCTTAGGGGGGCCCAAAAAATATAGATAAATAAATAGATTTTAAAAAAAAAGAAAAACGTTTCAATTGGTGGTGTTGTGATGGTGTATTATGTGTGGGTAGTTGTATGTGGGGGTGGGGTAAACTAATAATGAAGGGAAAAGGGAAAGGAAATGATCAAAGGGGATAAGGTATCGTTGGGGGGGAGGAGGGGGAGAGGGCAAGGGGGGAGGGGGGGAGAAAGAGGAGAGGGAGGTTTGTACTCTCCCCCCCACGCATTGTTTACAACGTATGTTGTGGTGTGGTGGGGGTGGTTTTTTGGGTTGTGTTGTTGGTTTTGGGGGGTTCATGTAGGGTTTAAAAAATAAAATTTTGCTTTCTAAAAAAGGATTAATCTGTTTTGGTTTAAAGAGATAGAAATGTCATGAAAAAAAGGGGGATCTGTTTGAAAAAAAAAAAAAACAAACAAAAAAAACACCACACACACACACACACACACAACCCCCCATACACCACACACACACACACACACAAAAGGGGGAGGAGGGGGAAGGGGGGAAAGGAGGGGGGAAAAACGTAAACGGTATTTTGGTTGAATTATGAACTAAAGAGACTAAAAACTGGGAATGAAACGGGGTTTGGGATTTTGGTAATAGTGTAATTTTATGGTTGGGCAGAAATGAATCAAATGATCAATGGGAAAAGTGTTGACATGCCAAATAACAACAACATCACACCGTTTTCACCAACACCACACACACACACACACACAACCCCACACCACACACACACAAAACAACCACCACACATCCTCCACCAAAAGCACCCACCCAACCCACCACACACACACACCACACCACACCCACCCACACCACACACCCAAAAAAAAGAAAGAAAAAACAAAAAAACCCCGAGGGGAGGTAATTTGATACGATAAAATATGTTGCTTTAGCCAGCCGACCGCAAAAGGGCCACTCAGGGTGTGGGAATTTTATACACAGTGCTATAGGATGATAATCATTGTTGAAGTGGAATAAGCCGTTTGGGGATTGGGACAATAAAGTCTGATTTTTTTTTTAAAGGAAATGGTCAAGACTGAAGGTGGAAACATTTTATAAGGGGATTAAAGTACGTGGGATGTTGCATTGTCATAAGTGAAATGTGTGGTTGCATTAGTATAATGAGCCGGGTTTAGGAGGGGGTGGGGTGGGGGTGGGGGGGGGGGTGGGGGGGGAAACAATGGCTGAGGGTGTGTCATTTTAGACAAAAGTACTATAGGTCGCCTTCTTTTTTCTTCGTTCACTCGGCAGGAACCCTGGGGGGGACGGGGGAAAGGTGCTGTTTGGCAGAGGGCCCCCGGGGGTCCATAAGGCTTTTATCCCAAAAAGGGTTATTTTTTTTTTCTAAATTTTGAAGGCGGGGGGGTGGGGGGGGGTGGGGGGTGTTAGTTAACGCCAAACACATAGACAAAAAAAAAGACAGGCTTTCCCATCGGGGGTTGGGGGCTAGGTTTGCTCTAAATTTTTTCTGGGAAATGTTCGCTGTCTTGGGGCTGCACTGCATTTGCAGACTCACCTGTGGAACATTGTGGCATGTGATCTCATTTGGAGAACCGTCCCATCCCAATGTTCCTTTGGTCGATTGGGCATCCGTGGGATTACCCTCTTGTTGAAGTCACCCCAAAAGCCAACGTGATGTACTGATACTAAACAGGTATCGCCAATATCTTTTGTTATGTAATCTTCCAAAACTATTCAAATGACACATCCATGCAAAATTTTGTCTATAAAAGAATGATGTAAAAGCAAAAAGCAATAGTACTTTAAATTTTCCTAAATCAAAAAACTCTGGGGAACCATTTTTTAAGAAAAAAGGAAAATTTTGAACAAAACCCTAAAAAAGCTTTTCGATTCAAGTCCCCATTTTCAACGCCAATAAAAAACCTTTCAACGCTTGTCCTTGTAAAAAAAAAATGGTATGTTGGCTCGAAGGCGCATCGAGATCAAATAATGGACGGGACAACACCACGGGGGGCCCCAGGGCTATCCATCAAAACCCTTTGAAAACTCTTGTGACGAATTTAACCACGTTTTTTTGCCGTCCAAACTTCTGTATAACCTCTGACTTGTACCCACGCCCCTCATTCCCACCCCCCTGTCCCACCCCACAGCCGTCACCAAAACACGGGGAAAAGTCAAAGCAAATTGTCAAGGGCAAAACCCCCAAAGGGACGTGCACTGCGTCGAATACTTCAGTTGTTCGTGGTGCCTGTTTAGATCCAAATATGCAGGTCACCACCTACTAACCCCCCAATTTATCACAAAAACTTTCTTATTCGGAGGCCCCGAGTGGTGAAACTTCCCCCGAGGGTGCCCCCACGGCCATCCCGTAAACAGCCCTCCATAATTTGCCAAACCTGACCCTGACAGAATCAAGCAAAGCCCATAAAAAAACCCCCTGGAGAGGATATAAAAAAGGGGAACCATGGGAGCAGGGCATAAAGGGGCCCCAGAATTTTTAAAATTTTTTTTTTAAAAAAGCGAGATGAAGATAAAAAAGAGAAAGATGATGCTAGGATTCTCTTTCCGGTCTGAGGCTGCATGAAGGGCTGTGCTCTTCACTTCTTTCAAATAAACCCGGTGTAACCAGGCTTGAGGATCAGACCCTGCAGTGGGTCAGGAAATTTGAAAACCTGTCAAGAAAAACCATTCAGTGGATAAACTGACTGTGCGGTGTCGTCTTAAAAACTGAGGTGTTAAACTCAAGTCGGGGAAAGGACCGCCCGGGCAGAAAAATCCCAATGCTCTGGGGGATAAAAACTCATGCCCTCCAGCCGCGAGTCCACGACCAAACCCACCTCCCCCGGGCGGCGGGTTTTGAAACGCAAACTTTGTTTGTGTCAAGAAAAGGCCTTTTTTTTAAATTTTTGGGGCTTCCCCCTGTCACTGACGGACTTCCCCATTTTGTGGGCCATCATTCTTTCTCTTTGAAAACAAAAAAAGGGCAGACAAGACGTATGGGTGAACACGTTGACTGCGATTATCAATTTGGGGGTCACAAAACTTTAAAGCAAGAAAATCAACAAAAACAATATTTTTTCAACGGAGGCAAAAAATCATTCTAAAAGAAACTTCTATGTTTTTCAACATCAACTAAATTGGACAAAAACCCGAATAGGAAAAACTAAATAGTTAGTTTAAACATTTTAAAATGAAAAAAAAATTTACGACAGCTCCATTCTAACTTTATAGTCAACAGGATTCACTATCCAAAACGTGGAGGGCCTTACCATTCAATTGTGTTTATTTTAGTCACCGTACAAAATAACCTTTAGGCTGCGGGGCAAAACTTTTACTTTGGTCTTCGTCACAAAAATTTTTTATTTATTTGACTTTGGTCTTTTCGCATAATGTTTATATTTATTTACAATCTTTCACCCCCTTCTTGCAGTATGAAAGGAAACCACAAAGCAAATCTTTGGGGGCAAAAATTACGGGCATATTTTTATCTTCATATAAAAAAACCTGTCCTGTCCATGACAGAGAAAAGAAACCACGTTCCCTTTCCAGCGATCAAATAGCACTCAATGGGAAAAGCAGTATTTGATTTGGGACTCCCTGTAAACAAATGAAAGGGGGACCTCTCTGTCCTGTTTTTTCGATTTTTTCACGTGCTCCCCTTTTCATCATTGCTTTTTCGCGTGCCGTTAAAACATTTTAAATATTCCATTTGGACTGATGATGACGGGGGATGGTGGCAACGACTTGATTGACAACAGGTTACATCTCTTCCATGAGGTGGGGACACAAACTGTGTACCTTGATCTGAAGGATTTCGGGTGGGCTCTAAAGGGCAGAAAAAAGGGAAATGCTAGAAACAGGATGAGCCAAATTTGGAAAGGGGCGTGACTTTGGGGTAATAGGGGGCCCCATAACTTAACGAACACACTCTGGCCCAAAAGGGATAAAGGAAAGGGAAAGGGGAACCAATTTTTAATGTCAATGAATCGAAAAACGAAAACCCGGGGCAAACCCCCCCCCCGAAAAAAAAAAAAAAAAAAAAAAAAAAAAAAAAAAAAAAAAAAAAAAAAAAAAAAAAAAAAAAAAAAAAAAAAAAAAAAAAAAAAAAAAAAAAAAAAGGAGAGATCCCAAATACCACTTCCGGACTGAAGACACAGGGTTTTGGTTTAACGGACTACCAGGGGTTGGTGGGGGTTTGAGTTGCCCCCAAATGGGAAATAAGTTGTAAGGTTTTGAACCCCCTATTATTCCCCATTTCCCCATAAGAAAAATCCCCCCGGTGGGGTTTCAGAGAAGTTTTCCCATTTTGGGAAAGGGGGACAGCTGTATATTTGAATATTCTTGGCATTACCCCAAACCTAAGGCAGGTCTTTTTAATGGTTGAAGATTTTAATATATATATATTTATTTTTTTTTTTTTTTAATAGTCTTTTTCCCCGATGGGTAGTTCAAATTTTGTTTTTGCATGCCCGAAAGTAGCATACCAAAAATTTTTCGGTTTTGTGTTTTCTTTTTTTTTTTCTTTTCGGGGAATGCCCTCTTTGTGTGGGATCTTGATACTTGCCGTATTACCCGCTGAACAAGTCACAAGTGTGCGCTTTCATTAAGCAAAAAGAAACAATGAAAAGGTCAAGTTAGATACGAAACCTCCTTAATCCCACATCAGAAAAACGAACAAAAATCTTTTTTCATTTAAACCAAAATGGGTTCCCATCTCTTCCAGATGCATTGAAATATGCAGCCCCCGCCCATCTTTCTCTGGCCTTTTGGAGTGTTGTAAAAAAATCAATAGGTCTTGTTTATCTTCTTCTTAATTTCATAATTTTTTTTCATTACTTTTGTTTGAGATTTGGCTACTTTAGCAATGTTTTACGCTGCTCCCATGGTCTCCATTCTCAATGCACTGCTTTGAGAAGTGGTGCCTGTTGGGTCTGAAACGGCAAGTTTTGATGGGTTTGGTATTAAACCCCTAGCCATGGGGAAAGGGGTTTTTATATTTCCCTGGGAAAGGGCTGACGAGTTTTAACCTGCAGTGCTTGTGATGCCACAGTAAAACATGTTTCAAACACGTCTGAATGCTACAGGGCCTTTTTGTTGCTGGGGGCTTTTAGTTGGACCTCAGTACCGTTGCAATGGGAGACAGTTTAAAAAAGTTGATGTAAGAAGGGGGTTTTTCAATGAGACATAAATTATGTTGTTGGTAACTTAAATTTAAAAAAAAAGTTGCAAACGTCCCTGCTGGTACTTAAACAAACTTTTAAAAACGGGGAGGTAAAAAAAGCACAACAAAGAAGTTGCTTCACCACCAGTTTTTTCAGAGACTAGAGTTGACAGGGGTTCAAAAAATACACACAGGCCCCCCGATACTGAATGTGGGTACCCCTGCATACATGAGCGCCTTAAATCTGGTAAGGGGTTTTGTGCCCCCTAAGGGGGCACGGGTAATCCCTTGATATGGAAAACAATGATGAGTACTCCCATATGGGAAAAAGGGCACCCCCTATTTCCCACCACAGAAGGCTCACAATAAAAGACACCCACCCCATGGAAACCCCATCTTGACCCCTAAACCCTAAGAAGTGTTTTCCCTTTCATATAAAGGCATACGTAGCCCCACCCAAACAAGCCCAACATGAGTCCAAAAAAAGCTATCGCGAGGCATGTCAACCCTTTGATTGAATGAACAAACAAAAGATGTTAGACGGGAAACACGCTTAGGAAGTAGCCCCATTACCAGTGCTTGGTAATGTCGCATGCTGGGGGGCTCCCCCCTTGGTGGTCATGGTTACCAGTATGTCATTAATGTATGCTTGGGTTCATTGTCACTGAAGGTATCGGGGGCTTTGCCGATCACGTTGGGGACGCCTGACACTTCCCATTCTGGGGTATTCGCTGCGTCTACCCCAAATCCATCGGGGTTTTTTTACTTCTTGGCAACGTGTCGGGCGAGGGACAGAATTTTTTTCCCTCCTGCTGTAGGCCGCCTCCGGACCCCATCATGAATGAACTTGCAGCAAACATTCGATGAAGCCCCAAATCAAAGGGTAGTGTTGATTTTGCTTTACACCAAAGCGTTAGCTTCGTAAAAGGGGAAGACATTCAAGCAAACGGGCTTTTTCCCACACACACCAATGCAAGGCCATTCGTTTTTTACTTTTTTTTTTTTAACTTGGGTTGTTTGACGTAAAGCAAAATCGTGTAATATTGCAGTTTTTGGCGTTTCGAGTAAAAACCCTTTTACACATCACGCCGACTGATTGAAGGGTGCATATTAATGACCTTGACACTTTAGGGGGATTACACTGACCTTGGAATTCCAACTGTTTGAACAAGGCGGGTTTTATTTAACCTTGACTGACCTGAACAGCGGATATCACTGTGTTTTTGCTAAATACATAATGACACTAAATTTCATCCTCCAAGTTCAAAACGATTTACAGAGCCGCAACTCTACGGGAATGTGGGAGTAACGCCCCCTTTGATTTTTAGTTTTATCACTTTTTTGTCAAGGTTTGGGGACCCCAGGGAGATATTTTAGTCCCCACATTCGGGCATTAATCGTGACTCGGCCAGGAACCTCGGGATACACTTTAAATAACCTGTTTTTGCTCCCTTTTGGTGTTTATAACTTTTATTTTCGATGGGGGAGGGGGACACAGGTAAATGTAATGCAAACTGGAGTCTGCCCACTATTTTGTGTGGCACTCAAAAGGGGAAAAATTTTGAAAAAGAGGGTTTTAGTTTCCCCCAATGACATGAAAACAAAGCACAACAAAAACTAGGGGGAGAGAGAGAGAGAGAGGAGAGGAGAGGGGGAGAGAGAAGGAGAGAGAAAGGGGGTAGTAAAGAGAGAATACTTTGTTTTCAATGTCATTGGGGGTAATTAACACCCCCTCTTTCTAAATTTTGCGTCGTTCTCCGCATCAGTCACTCCCTTTTGAAACTCAAAAAGGGGGTTATCCTTGCTTAACCTTCGTATTGTGTATCAGTTATGCAGACTATCTCTCTTTCTCTCTCGGGAGAGAAAAGGAGAGAGAGAAAAGGGGGGAAGAAAGGGGAGAGAAAAAAAGGGGGATGGGTTAACAAATAAGCCTTCATAATGACAGATTTATAACAAATTAATCCCCCTTTAAAACAAAAAAAAAAAAAAAACAAAAAACAAATTCCCACCTAAGCAAAGTCTACTCAGAAAAGCCCATTTTTTGTCAAAGCGCATTTTTCCCACGGGAAAGGGGGAAAGTTCGCCGGAAACAGAAAGGGGTCTCCCCACCCCCTGTCCAACTGTCCCCGCCTTGTTCACTCATACTTGATCACCCCACCGCTGTCCCCTGTTCACTTCTCTCCCTCACCCCCAAGATGGTGAAGCGGTCCTTGTCGACTCAAAGGGCAAAAGACGTACCTCGGCCAAAGTCCACGGTGAAATTCATTTTTCCATATGTAAAAGTCACAGTGGATGGACCCCAAAAAAAGGGGGGGGTTTTTCGAATTTTTTAGTTCCGAGGGGTCCCTGCTCTGTCTGACAATGTTTTCACAAAAACCCTTTTTGCTTTGATCGGGGCCCATTTCGCGTACTTGTTGGATATTTTTTGTTTTCGGTATGGTATAAAGTCGGGGATTTGGGCAATATGGTTTTTTTTTTTTTCAAGATTTAGTTATGATTACATTAGAAACCCCGTTTGAAATGACATTTTATAACATGGCAAACGGATATTTTCAGCCGCATAAACAAGGACTAAATGTTCTTTCCACAAAATTTTTTTCTCCTGTGTGTGAAAAATTGTGGTTGTTTCGTTGGGGATCACAATTGCTCTTTTAGCTCCTTACTTTTTTTAATACCTAAATTTTACTGAAATAAAACATTAAAACAACAAATAAAAAGGAAAAAAGGCCTACAAAACGAAAAAACAAATACAACAAAATTTAACAAGAATAAAAACCACGCGATTTTTTTTTTCGGGCATCTGTGAATGCAAGGACCGATAAGCCTGCATGAACTTTGTGTTTGAGCGTTTGATAAACCCCAAAATTACGAGAGAGAAGAGAGAAAGAGGAAGGGAGAGAGAGAGGGAGAGAGAGAGAGAGAAGAAGAGCAAAACTCAAAACGATTTTTTCATATTAGGCCTCAAAATTATCATGAAAGGGGGGTGTAACATTTAACTGGTGAAATATACAACGATTCAGATTAAAACTAATGTGATAAAAATTTGGTAATCATGTCTTTCGTCAGTCAATCACCTAATAGTTTAAACCCTTTTTATAAGTTTTCAAAGGGGGGTTTTCGTGGTCTTCGGGTATAGTCAAATGACATCAACAGACTCTTTTTAAAAAAGGGGGGGGGTTGGAGTCCATTCCTTTTACAACATCCCAACTATCTCGTCACATTTGTTCCCTTTGTCATTTTTCTTCTAGGGACCTTTGGAAACAGTTGCCCATGCCCATCATGGGGGGAAAACCAAATAAACGGGTCCATGGTCAAATACTATTTTACGGGCCCTGGCGGAAAAGGATTGATTGTTTGTTTTCCCGGAACGTTTTAAAGGGGTTTGGCCAGGCTTTCCTTCCAAGGCATGTTGAAAGCATAAAACAGCCCTTATGAAAAATTCTTTTTTGGGTTTTGTATACGGATCGATGAGATCTTTGTTGGTATCTGGTGTGTCGGGACCCTGAAACAGAGCCTTTTTCTGTGGTGGGGCCCAAACATGTGCGCGGGGATGTGCATTTGCCCCACAGTCCTTGGTCTACTCCGGGGAAAATTTCCCTTTTTTTTCTCCCCCGGCTCTGTTGCCCTTATTTTTGAAAGGCGTTGATTTATTTCTTTTGACAATGGCAGGGCCCACACAAAGGCTTGAGGGGAAATCAGGGGATTTACACCCCGTTTTTTTTTTTGCGGGGTTTTTGTTAAAAGGGAAATTTGCGATTTATTTTTTTTTCCTTTTTCTTTTTTTTTCCTTTGGTAACCTTATTCGGGTTTGGAAAACTATCGACAGCCTTTAAAAAGAAAACTGCAAAAAAATTAAAAAAAAGGGAAAACACAGCCAAAATTTTGGCACGGGAAAAAAAAGCAGCCAAGTCAGTGCCCTTTGACTGTGATTGTGGTGTCAATGCTTTCATCTTTCTGATTTTTCCCTGTTCCATCGAATACATGCTTGCGTATTTTTCCCCCGGGAGTAAAACCCAGGTCAGTGGTTATGAACATGCCAAAGCCCCACATGCTTAGTTGCATTCCTTCGGGCTAATGTTTAACAGTGCAGTCAATTTCAAACCTTTTTTGTATGCCCGGGTTTAGGAATTTCGGGAGGGGGTTTTAGGGTTTTAACCTGTCGTGGGAGGGTCTCGAAAAAACTGGGGTAGTTAACAGTGATGAGTGGTGTCTCGAAATAGATTGTGCAGTTTTCGCAGGGATGGGTTTACCTTTTTTAAAAGGGGTTTTATCAGTGTTGATAATGATTGAAGGGAGAAAAAATAAAAAAAAAAGCAGACAGACCAAAAAAAACTTTTTGCGCATAAAAAAACCAACTGAAGAAAAAAGGACTGTGTGATGAAGATAGATAATAAAACCAATAACAAAACCCAAAACAAAAAAACAAAAAAACCAAGCAAAAAAAAAAACAAAAAAACCAAAACCCAAAACCCAAAAGGTGGGTAAAAAACCCAAAAAAAAAAAACCCCCAAAAAACAAACAAACAAAAAAAACAAGAAAAACAAAAAAAAAAAACCAAACTAAACCAAAAGTGGGAGGGGGACGGAACAAATGCATCAATTTTGATGAAAGGGGAAAAAAGGAAAAGGACACGGAAAAAGGACCAGAAAAGGGAGTACACATGACCCCAAAACTACACGGGATGAGGGGAAAAAACTGCCCTGAAAAATCTTTTATCATTCAAAGCATGAAACCAAAAGTTCATGTGCCCAGCTCACTTTTACAAATCTGCAAACTTGCCCGGGTGCTTGTAGGCTTTCCCAAAAGCACTTTTAAAGTACATTTTTTCCCTTTTTTTTTTTAGTTCTCCCCAATCCCAAAGGCCTTCAAAAGAAAAATTCAGTCAGTACTAGGGTTTCCCCACCTCCCCTAGTTTGGGGCTTTCCAAAAAGGTACCCAAAACCCCGTTTTGCACGGATTGTATCTGTGTTTCCCAAATTTAAAGGGCTTTGGGTTTTAAATGGTATCATCGAAAAATTTTCCGCCACACTGCGCTTAAATTTTTCGTACAAATTGTTCCCAAAAAGGGAAATTCATCTTCCTCCCCTCTTCTCTCTCTCTTTTCTCCCCTTCTTTTCTCTCCTGTCTCTCTTTCTCTTTTCTTTTAGCCGCCCCCCCGTCCAAAACAGAAATGGGGGAAACCCCGTTTTAAAACGAGGAAGCGAGTTTTTTTTTACCGGAAAAAAAACCGCCCACCCGGGTTTGGGGACGTGATCGGGGAAAGAGCAAACCCGAAAAAATCCCAGGGCCCTTAAAAACGGGTTTGGTGCGATAACGGAAACGCTTGTGTGGTGAATAAAATGGGGTTTTTTGGACACAGAAGTTAAAGAAGTTGAAGAACTACAAGTGAAATACCGAAAGGATGCTTTTGAAAAACATAAAGCCAAAAAAAGATTTTGCAGGGACTGCAGGGCCCCAATGTTCAAGACAGTTTTCCCTGCCTTTTTTACCCCAAAGTAAAGGTTCTGAGTGGGGACTTCGAAAAACCCAGAGATCCGCACTCTGTCTTTCGACCCCAGGCCTCGAACATTTCTATCGACAAACAGGGGCGGGCTTTGCACGGGGTGGGGGTAAAAAAGACTAGGGTTAGCATTTTTGACGGGACCGGCAAGTTCAGAGAGGGTTTTGAGAGATAGCACAAAACGTGCTTTCCCCAAAAAGTCGTGTTTTCCCCAGTCCGATGGCGAGGGTTGTGTTACTGTTCGAATCGGTTTGACATTTTTTTTTGGTTCCCCCTCCCGATCCGATTTCGGAAGGACGACTGTTATTCGGGTTTTTGGCAAGCGGGAAAAACCAGAAAAACATGTGGGCGGAAAAACCGGGGTTAAACTCCCCCACCTGCGCAAAGGAAAAAGGTGCCGCAACACACCCCCAACAGAAAAGCAAGCACGTGCTTTTCGGCGGTTGCACGCTCTCCTCCCCTGGTGAAATTCCCTCCCGGGGGTGGGACTGTCCCCCCTGAACGGATGTGCACACTTGTCAGGGCATTTTTGGGTGGGTTCACGACTTTGTCATGAAATGTTAAAAAAAAAAAATGATTGCTGGGGTTTCTTTGGTCACTTTGATATTATCGTGTCGCGTTTTGTCAATGTACTTCGCGACCCCTTGAAAAATTGGCTGTCCAGTTTAAATAGCAAAAAAAATTCTTTCGTTCGTTCGTTCTCTCTCTTCTCTCTCTCTTCCCTCTCTTCTCTCCCCGGGGTTAATTGCCCGGATCCTTTGGGGAAGGAAGGTGCAAGGGGGGGGAAGCCACATCAAAACCCCAAAACACCACACACACACACACACACACACACCCACAAAAACCACAAAACAAAACACCCCACACCCGCGGGGGGCGGCGCGCGCGCGCGCCGCCAATTTCTTTGCCGACAAAATTTGCTTTCCCCCGGTTTGGTAGGTGTGTTTTTATTCGCCCTTTTGGGCCCACCCCAAAGCAAAAATGATTTTTCTTGTTTTATCTTTACTATTAAATTGTGGGTTTGGGGGACTGTCTACCCTCCCCGGGGGTGTTGTGTGGTTGTTGGGGGTGTTTATATCTTTGGGTTACGGGGGAAACAATTTGGTTGGGACTGTGTGTGTTTGTGGGGGTGTGTGTGTTTGTGGCGCGCCGGGGGTGCCCGTGCGGGGGTGGGGTACTTTTTTGCGTGCGTGCGTGCGGGGCCGTGTATGTGTGTGTGTGGTGGGGGGTGTGTGAGTGTGTGTGTGGTATTTTGTGTCCCTGTGTGTGTGTTGTGAGAGAGGAGAGAGGGGAGGGGAGAGAGAGAAGGGGACGACAGAAGACAATCAGACAGACATTTTTCGGTATAAATGAAAAACGCGTATATAAAAAAAAGGGTTTACTCTTAATCTCACACCCTCACCCCCAAAAAAACCCTATGGGAGCTATAGTTAACCGGGCCCTATCACGGGGACCCCCCCCCCGGGAACAAAAAGTGTTTTGTTTGCTGAAAAAGGTCACTTCTTTGGTTTTAAATTATTGCTACTTTCATTAGGAAAACTCGGTTTGTAGTTTTCTTAAAAGTTAACTCAAAAAAAACCCCAAACGATTTACCGAGTCCAATAAAAAAAAAATTGTTAGTGAACCATGAAAACAATAAACTTCTGTTCAAGATTCGGAGTGGTTCATTTGAGGGGGTGGTTTTGTTTTTTAGCGTACCAGGGCCAATTAAATCTGACTTTTCTTACATCTCCTAAAGTCTGCCCAAGGGCGCTTTGTTTGAATGTTTATTTTTTAAATTTCTGGCATGTGAAGTCGCAAAAACTTACGTTTTACGAGGGGTTTTCATTGTTTTGGACACGTTTGGGGTAGATGACATAGGGAAAAGTGAAAAATATGTTATGAAAAAAAAAAACAACAACTTTTTTTGGTTTTTTCCAAAATTTTTAAATTTTTTTCGAAATTGAAATGTGAAAACCATGATATCCGAACCCGATCAGTAAATTTTTGCTGTTTCGGTTCAGTGATGAAATTCCCCCCGGGGGGAAAAAAAAAACCCAAGTCTTGCTGCCCCAGGTATAATTTCTAGTCTGTAACCGGGGATGCTGTTGTTACCCCATAATATGCTAAAAAGATTGGAAAATGTTTATTAAATTTTAAACCCATTTTTGGGCGTTTATTTGTGTGAATCTCTTTTCTCTCTCTCTCTTTTCTTTTCTCTCTCTCTCTCCTCTCTCTCTTCCTTTTTTTTAAAGGGAAAATTTTAAGTGGAAAAATCGGGTGCCCAAAACCCAAAGAAAAAGACGTGAACCACGTGGTTTATCATCCATTTAAATTTGGGAAGGGGTCTAAATTTTGGGGTTTCAAAAACTCCTTGAAAATCCACACAGATGGGTTTTCACCACTTTTGGTGTATCCTTTTTGGGAAAAAAATTTCGTTTTCGTTTTCTCTTTTCCCCTCTCTTCTCTCTCTCTCTCTTCTTAAAGGGTTTAAAGTTAAGTGGAAAAATTCCAGACTAAACAAATGAAAAGGCCCCCGTGAACGACACAGTGGATTTTTATCTTCCATTTTAATTGGAGGGTCTAAATTGGGGGTTTTTTCTAAAAACTCCTTGTAAATCACACAGAGGGGTTTTCATCCACTTACCGCGTGTATCCTGAGATTTTGGGACAAAACTTTCCCAATTAAATGAAAGGGTGTCCCCGTCCCCTCGGGTCTGGTGATCACTTGTTTTTTAAAGCATAGAGAAAAGCCTTCCCTTAAAGGGTCGGCCCAAAAAATGGAGCCCCCATTTCATCTTTGTCATCCTCGTTGATCGTCCGTTGAAAAGTAGGTCGGATGTTACAGTTATCAGGCCGTGCCTTCAAGGTGACTTTCGTTCTTATTTCTCCTTCATGTCTTTGAATTAGGCGATTTTCGTTTGTTTAAGAGTCTTCGATATTGACCAGGGGTGGGGGCTGTGTCGGGATGGGACATGGGGCCCATCCCCAGGACGGCCGACCTAAACCGTGCAAATTTCAGCAACTTTGCTTTGATGGCCCCTTTTTAGGTCAAAAAAGGAATGAGTAAAAGCCCTTGAAAAGTGGAGTTATGTTTTTTGCTGGATCAAAAACAGGCGTCACGAAATACCCCTTTTGTAAATTGAATGGGTTTTGCCTTTGTTCTCTGGTGGGTTGCCTAATAGTTTACTGCATCAATTGTCCTGGTTTTTTTGGCTGAGATGGGACGACCCAGGGTTTGTGCCCTGTATAGAGGCATGAAGTGGGGGGCTGGACAGGGTTTTACAACTACCTGGCCTATAAAGGGAAAACAGACCCCCCCCCCCACCCCTTTCTGAATACTTTTTTTCCCTTATCCCCATTCCCCCCCAAACTTTCCCTCTTTCCATCCCCCAAAAAGACTTATTTTATCCTGTATTTAAAACACACCGTGGTAAAAAAAATTTTGCCTTTTATTTACGAAAAATTGTTTTCCCAAAACGCAGAAAACCTGGGTAAATTCCAGAGAACAAAGTTCGTTCATTTTTAAACGGTATTTTAAAACCTAAGCGCTCCCATGCAAACATTTGTCCCCTTTGCCGGGTCCCCCATTTCATCATAAAGGAAAGTAATTCAAGAAAAATTTTTATCCCCACCCCCAGCCCGGGGGGGTTCATTCAAAGTGAACTTTTTCTGACCGAATTGTAGCCCAAAACGCCCCAAAGGATTTGCCCCCTTAAATGAGAAAAACAGGGCCCAACAGTTCCGGGTCTGGGAAACCAAAATTGGGGCCCAAAAAAGGAGTAAGGGGTGGGTTTGGCCATACCTGACCAGATTTTGGGGGGGGGAAAGTTTCACGGTCTTAAATGTTTGTGGAAAACTGAACCCTTTACCTGGAGTTTTTTCTGGACATTCAAAACCACAGCCCCAAAAAATTCAGTTCTAAGTTTTAAAAACCTTGTCGCGCAACACTAAATTTCCCATTTTTGTACCCTATTAAATTTCCCATGGCCATTCTTCCGAAGTGCAGGTGGACTAAAACGAGTTAAAATTGCTGGGCCGGCGTGCGGTCACGCATTTGTTTTTTCTTTCGTCGAGTGGGAAGAGGCCCCCACTTAAATTTTAATTTTTGGGGTTGAGGGGGGGGGGAAAAACCGATTTGTGGATAGGCAGATTGCCAAATCGGGCCAAAGGGCCCGTGCAGGGAAATTTTGTGGGGGGTGACCCCTTGGGGACAGGAAATGTGGGACCGTTTCCCCCCCCGTTTTGATGGCGCGGGCCTTTCCTTGCTGTCTCTTTTTGTTGCTCTCCCATTTGTCCCTTTCTTTACATGGATTTTTTTAGAGAGAGTAGGGGCCATCGAGTTCAAACCCCATAGCAGTTTGTTCCCAGTGTCTTGGTTAAAGGTTAAACTCCCTCTAGATTTTTTGAGAGTGTTTTAAAGGTTTTTTTATTCTTACCTCCTGGCAACCACCCCCTTTTTTCCCACCCCCATAAAAACGTCTCTTGGATGAAGTGGTTAGCTGCCAACTACAGGAATGCCCATCAAAAACTGGGGAAAAGTTCAGGATGGGGGGATGGGGGCAGGCCCAGCCTGGGACAACCCCCCTCTGGTCTGGAAATGGCTTGCCTTTTTATTTTTAGCAATCTTTGGGCGGTTTTTTTTGGAAACGTGTTTTAGTTCCCTTGGGCCTTTGCTTTTGGTAAAAATTGCCCCTTTGGTTTCACAGGGGGTTAAAAAGGGTTATGGGGAAAACCCAACTGATCTTTTCCCACCTTCAGTTGGTCTCTAGAATGTTTGCCCCCCCTCTTTACTAAAAGGATGTGTACTCTCCCGAAGGTTGCACTTTTTTTTTGGACTATGAGGGGAGGCTCAGGTGAGCCCTGTCTGCCCCCAGGGGGGGCGGGAAATTTTTGGGGTCTTTTTTGCTTTTAGGGTTTGTGGGGGGAAGTCACGTTAGTGGGGAACTGAAGTAAATTTATAGTGCCCCCCCCTTAAAGGGAAAGTTTTTAAATTTTTCTCCCCCACTAAAGGGCATACCCTTTTTAAATTATCTTCTCGCACAGGGGGGCCCAAATGGCTTTTTGCTACACCCCAATGAATTTAGTGGCACCCTGCCCCCCATTTAAATTCCATTTTCCCCAGTTCCTGGAAGATTTCTATTTTTCCCAAAACTCCCATGAACAAACCTGTTGAAACATTTTGGTAAGGGAAGTACCCCCCCCCAAATTTTAACCTGCAAAATCTTTTTTTTTTTTTTAAAAAAATTTAAGCAAGAAAAAAATGGGAAAAAAATGGGTTAAAATTTTTCAGCTTTGGTCAAATTTGCACGGGAAATAAAAGGAAGGGGTACAAAAAATTTGTTAAAATCCCATAAATTTGTAACAATTTTTAAATTTTTTGTGGATGTTTTTTTTCATAGCTGTGATAAAAAACCCACACCCTTCTTTTTTTTTCCGTTATGTATGAAAGGGGCCGTGACTATTGTAGCCCAAACTTGAACATTTTTTTCTTTTTTTCCCCTCATGTTTGTATTTTTGTAACGTCTTTGGGGAAAAGGGAAAATATTTTTTAACAACTGAAAAAAACAGAATGTCCCCACTGCTTCACTTTTCACACAAAAACACACAACAACACACACACAACACCACCACGTTATGTTGCCCCCCTATTAAACAAAAATTTACTTTACATGCCCCTACTCTTTCTAGGGACAAAATTTTGGGGGGAAAAGAACAGAAAGAATAAATAAATTCTTTTTTTTAAATCATATTCTTTTTCTTTTTTTAAAGGGGAATACCCTTTTTTATAAATTTCTTTTCCCTTTTTTTTCCTTTCCCGGGTTCTTTATGTCTCATCGGGGGGTTTGCTGAACCTAACATGGGCCAGTGGGTCGTTTTTTAATGAAATTTATACTTTAAAAATCTCCGTAAAAAGGGAAGCACAAAAAAGGAAAGAAGCATACCCCCACACAAAACCCCTTCAATCCCAACGATCAGTGATTTTCTTCTGATTCAACTCCCTTTTTTCCTTTGGCAGGTGATAAACCAACCCAAAGTCTGTATTAATCCCCTGCCCCGCATGCTTTGCTTGTTCCCCAGGGTTTTTCCAGGGCCCAGGGACCCCCAAAGCCAAAAGATTTTTTTAAAATTTGTTTCCTTTTCTTCGTAGCTTGCAACGCGTTTCCACTTTTTCTGTTAACATATGTAGGGTTTGCCAGAAAAAGTTGGTCCACCCGGGTGTTGAGGTCTTCAAAAAAGGGTTTCGAAGGGGGCAAAAAACCTTTTGAAAACATCAAAAACCAGCGCAAAAAGTCGTGTGTGTGTGGGGATTGTGTGTGGTGTGTGTGTGGGTGTGGTGTTGTGGGGCGCGTGCGTGGTGCTTTGGGGTTGGTGTGTGTGTGTGTTGTTTTGTTTTTTTTTATGTTGTAAAAAAATTTTGAGAGGGCGATAGTCATTTTGAAGGGAACAAAGGTCCTTTGGGGACTGGGAAATCTAGAAAAATTTTTGGGTTGAAGTCCGAAAATTATGGCGAGCCCTTACGTTCAAAAAGAAATTCAAAGGGGGTAAAAAAAGGGGAACCCGGGAATTTGGGGCAGTCTCTATAAGGAAATAAAGGGAAAGGGAAAGTTTATTTATCCCAGTCCTTGAATTTCTCTTTTGAAAAGTTTTTTAATCATCGTTTTCAGAGGGGGACATTAAACCATTCCCCTATTTTACTAACGAGGTTTGGGTGGTAACTGACTTGATTTGAAAAACAGTCTTTTATACCTATGCCATGGGGTCGACCCCAAATTGGTACCTTGGTCAAAAAAAGGTCTGGGGGGGGCATTCCTTATGGCAGAAAAAGGGAAAGAGCGCTTCAAGGAAATGTGTGTGGTTTCCCTTTTTGATGGGAAAAATTGAGGTGATCCCGGGTTGACGACTGGAAAAAAATTTTTCTCTCGGTCTAAACCCACCCCCGTTTCAAGGGGATCGACTCCCTGTGTAGGGTTTAAACCCCTCGCTGTCCTGTTTGGTCCAAAAAGCGGACAAAACAAACAAAAAACAAAAAAAAAACCCAAAAACAACCCAAAAAACAAAATAATATTCATTGCCTTTTAAAAATCTGTTTCGTGCGAAGAGTTTCCAGGGGATAACACTCTTGAAATAATCGGGAGTTTCCCCAATCATCTTCCCATTTTTAAAAAACCTCTTTTCACAAAGAAAAACTGCTAAATCTTTTTGGAAACCCGGCTTTGAAAAAATTTCCGGGGCCGCAGAGACAAATCACGAAAAACTTTCATAACAGGGTTTGATCCCCAAATGAACAATAAATTCAATCTCGGGGTTTCCAAAAAAGTGTGCAAAACCAATTAGAAATGCGAAAAATGCCCTTGTTCTCGTCGGGCCCGAACGCACAAAGTTTCTCACAAAAAACCCTTTCCTCTGGGACTCGTTTTTTTTTTTTTTTTTTTTTTTTTTCCCCTGTCCCCCCCATCTGCCCCAACCTCGGGAGACAGGGGCACCCACCCCCGCTCATTCCGCCACCCCCGTCCACAGCCACAGCCGGTCGGCCCCGCCGGGGGGGCCCCGCACCGCGACCCAACGGGGAGCAGTCAATGTAAAAGTCTTTCAAGGGGGGCAACCCAAACCGGAGGAGAAAATGCATGCGCCGAGCACTTCGGTGGTGTTCAGTGGCGCCCTGTTCTGATCTAACATACCCCGGGAAACACCCCCCTTTACTAACCCCCTACTGGGGAAAATTAATTCCCTTCGTGGGGGCCCGGGCCGTGAGTGAGCTTCCCTACGGAGGGCGCCCCCACGTCCCGCCCAACGACCCCCCCCTTTGGACCCCCCCGATACCGGGGGGATTTCCGCGGAACCAAACCAAAGCCCCCAGACGTGGAGAGGCACCGAAAATTGAGGTCCCATTGAGAAGGGGTTAAAGGGCCCAAAATTTGGAAAACTTTTTTTTTTTTAATGCTGATAGAGGGAAAATGAGGATGATTAAGTTTGACGTACGGTTTTTCCATTTCGGTCTGGGACTACATGCAGGGTGTACTTTTCGTTTCCCTTTTTCATAATTTTTTCCCGGCTTTTAAACCCCGGCCCCGAAGAGATACAGGCCCCTGCGGGTTTTTGGTTTCAGAAATTTTGACCCAAAACGCTCTCAGAAACGCACCATTAAGTGGTTTAACTCGATTTTGTGGCCCCGTCTTCCCAAACCTGAGTCCGCAGCAAACTCAACTTGGGTAGGGGGCCGGTGGGGGCCCCAAGAAAAAACCCACAGGGCCCTCTGAGGGGAAATTCAAAACCCAGGGGACCCCCCGGGCCGGGAAAGTCAGCGACACTAACCACTTCGCCACGGGCGGCTGGCCCTCATTGTTTTTTTTTTTAAATTATTTTTTTTAATTTTGAATTTCTCCTTTCAAAACTCAAAGGGGATCGACTTTTTAAAAAGGAAAAAAGGTTTGGGTTTCCCATCCCTTTTTCATGAAGGAAGGCAGAGATACAAAAAAGGCCCGTTTCCTTGGGGGCCTTTGTGCAAGAAGTGGGTGCATATCAAATCCCCAAAAAAAAGGATTTAATTTCATCCCCGTGCCCTCATCAAAAGGAGGAATTTTGGGAAAGGGGAAAGGGAAAACCCCCTGCTGTTTTATAATCATCGGCCATCAAAATAAACACATAAAAACAGTCTGTTTATTTTTATTCAAGGGTTGTTTTTTGTGTTTTTTTGGGTTTTTGTTGTTTTTTTGTTTCATTTTTAATCGGGGAATATGTGTTCCCCTCCTCTCTCTTCTCTCTCTCTCTCTCTCTCTCATCTCTCTCCCCCTCTCTCTCTCCTCTCTCTCTCTGAAAGGGTTTTAAGAACTATTTCTTTGTTCTTTTTCTAACTTTCTTTTTTTCCCCCGCTTCTTAGCTTTTCCTTCACTCTGGGGAAATTATCCTTTTAAATTTTTTTTCCCCAGTGCCCCCCCGTTTCCAACATTTCAGGGAAGAGAAAAAAAAGGAAAATCTTTCAAATGAACATTTTGGAAAAAAATTGGGAAAAAAAAAAAAGATTTTTCAAAAAACAAAAATTTTCATTGCAGAATCAGGGGGAAAAAAAAGTACCAAAACATGAAAAATATTACAAATTTTCATGGGAATTTAAAACTACAGTAAAAAACAGTGTTAAAATTATTCAAAAAAGGGGCACGCCGCACAAAAGCAAAAAAGCAGTTTTTGCACGTGGGGCACGAAACCCAAAACATGCAGGGGACGAAAAAAACGCAGGGCACGCACGCACGCAAGCACCCCAAAACACACACACCCACACACCACACCCCCACACCACTTTCACACACAAACACCCCACACTCACACACACAAACACGCACACACACACACACACACACACACACCCCAAACACGCACGAACGCACGAACGCCCCTCACACAAAACCCCCACACCCCACCCCAACACACACACACACACACACACAACCCCCCACACACAATTTTTGGGACTTTTCCAAATGTTTTTTTTTTAGAATACTTTTTTTTTGTTGTTTTCCAATTGATCTTAAAGCAAGGGAAATTCTATTGTGTACCAATCGCGCCGAGATTTCACCAAAACTAAAAATTTCTGACCCTTTTCCTTTTAATCTAGAGGGATAACAGGGGACTTTTGTGGATTCCGTCCCCACTGGGGGGGGATTGTAGGAAATGAAAGGGGCGGGAACAAAAAACTGCCCGTAGGGGAATAAAAAAAACTCTGAAAATTCTGTCATATTCAAAAATACCTTGGAGTCTGCGGGAAGCCTTGGACTTTAAAAAAAGGTCTTTTTGAGTCTTTTTAAAATTCTGTAAAAGATTCAGTACTCTTTAAAATACATGAAAAAAGATTCTTCACTGAGTTCCCTTTTTCAAGAACTCAAAAATCTATCGGCCAAATCTAATTTCGTCCATCCAAATTCGTAAACTAAATTTAAAAAGACGTAGTAATTTACAAAATTTGGGAAAAATGGAATTTTCCTTTTTTTGGTTTAAATTTTATCGTCTTCGTCCCAAAATTTCCCACAGAAATTTAAAATTTCGCTTGTGGGCAGTTGACGTTTAAATTTACTCGCATTTTTTTTTTTTAATTTCTTTTTTTTTTACTCTTTCTCTCCCCAATTTCCCAAAAAAAAGGGTTTCCCCTTTTGCTTTTTCCAAAAATCTTCACGCCTTTTTTTTTTACTTTTGGTAAATTTTTTGATTTTAAAGCCCGGGTTGGCTGTTTTTTGTAAATTTTTCCCAGTTTTTTTTTGCTTTGAAATTTTATCTTTTAAAATTGTTACATTTAAAACGGGTATTTTCATTTCAATTGAAAAAGTCGCACACCCCCACACACACACGCACGCACGCACACCCCCAACACACACACACCCAAAACACACCACACACACACACACACTCACCCCACCCCACCCCAAAAAACAAACACACACACACCACACACACACACCCCCCACAAACACACCAACACACACACAAACACACCCAAACCAAACACCCCACCCCTTACAACACTCTTTTTTGGGCCCCTTTTATTTGCATTTTGTTCCCTTTTTTTCCCTTTTCTTCATCCATTTTTTCGGGTTTATTTTGTCAAATATCATTTAAAGTAAACGGGGTTAGATTGAAGAACTAACACACACCCCCCAAAAAACCCCCACACACACCGCGCCCCGCGCGCGGGGCGCGGGGCGCGCAAACCCACCACCCCCCAAGTACGCACGCACGCACGCACGAAATCAAGCACCCAGGGAAAAGGGCCCACCAAACACCCCCCACACAAAAACCACACACACACCCCCCAAAACAAAAAAAACCCCAAAAAAAAGGGGAACACAGACACACACCACACACACAAAACCCCCCAAAACCACACTTGCTATCTTTGGCCCGCTGATACATGACGCATGCCCCACGAACAGAGAGAGGGGAGAGAGAGGGGAGAGAGAGGAGAGGGGAGAGGGGGACGACGAAGACAACAGACAGCAGAAAAAAAGGGACATTCACCCGGGGAGGGAAAAACCCCCGACAGAGAGACAGGCAGTTTTTTTTTTTTTTAAAACAGATTTGCGCATGTTTTTTTTTTTTTACCCCAAAAGGGGAATTTTTCCCCCCCTTCCCCAGGTGTGTGTGTGTGTTGTGTGTGTGTTTTTTGGGGTGTGTTTTTTTGGGTGTGTTGCGGGGCCCGCGCGCGCGGGGGGGGGGCGCCCCCCCCGCCGCGTTTGTGTTTTTGTGTGTTTTTTTGGGTGTGTGGGGGCGCGCGCGCGCGTGTGGTGTGTGTTTTGTGTGCGCGCGCGCTTTGGGGCGCCCCGGGGGTTGTGTGGGGCTTGCGAATTTTCCCGTGGGTACGAAAAATGCGGGGGGGCTTGCGAACTTTGCGTGGTAGGAAAAATGTTGGGCGTGTGCTTTTTATGTTTTTTTTTGGGTGTGTGTGTGGGGTGTGTGTGGGGTGTGGTGTTGTTTTTTGGGGTGTGTGGGGTTTTTGCGCGGCGCGTGGGGGGTTTTTGGGGGGTTGGTGCGTGCGTGTGTGGGGGGGTTTTTTTGCGTGTGTGTGTGTGTGTGTGTGTGTGTGTGTGTGTGGTGGGGGGGTTTGAGAGAGAGAGAGAGAGGAGGGGGGAAAAGGGGGAAGAGAGGGGGGGGGGTTGGTGGTGGTATTTGATAGGTTTTAAATATATGAGTAACATTTAATTTTAAAAAATTTTTTTTAAAAAACATTGTTCTGGCTTTTACTGTTAAAGTGATTAAAAAAAAAAGGGGGATTTTTTGGGGTTATACTGGGTTGGTGGTTTATTTTTTTTAAAGGGGAATTTTACATGGGGTTTCCAGTAAAAAAACTTGTTTTAGGTCGTTTTTTTGGGGTTTAAAAATTCAGGGTTTTGTGTGTGTGTGTGTGGTGTGTGTGTGTTGGGTGTGTGTGGGTGTGGGGGTGTGTGTGTGTGTTGCCCCGTGCGTGCTTTGTGGTGGTTTTTTTTTTTTTGTCTCCTTCTTTTAGGTTTCTTATTTTAAAACCCCCCTTTTTTAAAATTTAAAAATTTGATGTCCCATTTAAATTTTTTTTCCAAGTGTAATAGATCGGGGGGTTTTTAGGTGTGATTAAAACCCCCGTGAACTGTACCGAAAAAAAGACTTTGTGAAAAATTTCCCCCTATGGTTTCAAAATTTAAACTTTTTGGTCATGGGGGGGGGTGATAGTGGTGTTGAGGGTTGTGGTTTTTGTGTTGTTGTTTTTTTTGGGGGGGGGAGTTGTAGTTTTTTAAATTTATGTTGCTTTTGGGGTTTGGGGTTTTCCTGATTTTTTCTTTCTTTTTTTTTTTTTTCTTTTAAATTTTTGAAAAACTAAATTCTTGCTAAAAATTTAAAATTTTATTGTTTGTTGTTTTGTCAACCCTTTGTCTTTTTACATGTTACATTTTTGGGGTTTTTAAAATTTAAAAGCATATTTTAAATATGGAATTTTTTTCCCCTGCGGGGCCCCCCTGTGGTTTGAAAGGGATTTAAGTGTGTGTGTGTGTGTGTGTGGTGTGTGTGTGTGTTTTGTGTGGGGGGTGTGGGGGGTTTTGTGTGTGTGGGGTTTTGGGTGCATGCACGCGTTTTTAATATGAAGCTTTTTGTACCCAAAGCAAAAAAAATGTATGCAAAAGGGGTTTTTAAAATCTTTTTAACTTTTTGTTACAAAAATCGTCACTTTTTTAAAAATTTTTGGGGTTTAAAATTTTGAGATTACTTTTAAACCCTTTCACATCCAAAAAAAAAAAGGGGATGACAAGGAAAAAGTCTTTTAAAATTTTCCCTTTTTTTGGGGGAAAAAAAAATTTCCCTTAATTTTTTTCCCCAAAAAATTTCCTTTGTTCGTTTTGGGTTTAAAATTTTTTTTTTGTTTTAGTAGTAAAATTTTTAAAATTTTTTTTTGGTTTTTTAAACCTTTTTTTCGGGGGGGGTTTTTTTTACTCCCCCAAACCCCATTTTTTTGGGGGGAAAAAAACCTCTAAAAAAAAATTTTGGGGCAAAAAGGGGCCGACCCCCACTTTTTTTAGAGGTTTTTCCCCCTTTTGGGTTACCCTTTTTTGTCAGGGATTTTTTTTAAAGGGACCCAACCTGTTTAAAGGGGGGGTTTTTCCCAAAGGGAACTATTTCCTCCCTGAGGGGCGGGGGGGTCATGGGGAAACCCCTTAAAATTTTTTGGGGCCCCGGGGGAACCCCAAATTAAAATTTTTTTAAAAGATTGTCCCCCAAAAATAAAATTTCTGGGACCAATGTTTTTACGTTTTTTTAGGAGCCCCTAAGATTTCGTGAGTATAGCTTCCCCTTTAAAAAAAGATATGCTTTTTTTTTTTGAGTAGGGGGTTTGGGGGGAAAGGGCCCCCGGAAAAACAGGGTTTAAAGGTTAAATTTAAAAAACCCGTAAGAAAAAAAAAGGGTCTTGCCTTTAAAACCCCGCCCAAATTTCCTTGAGCAGTACACCCAAACAATGGGAAATATATTAAAAAAAAAAAACCCAATGTTTTTTCCCCAAAAAAAATAAAATAACCCACACCACCCCAACTTTTCCCGGTCCTAAAACCCGGACCCCTCCCCCTTCCCCACCCCAAACACACACTAGGCAACAAACAGCCCAAAAACCAGTTTTCAACACCACGCTTTTTTATTTACCACACCCCATGGGCCACCCTCACGAATCCACAATGCACACAATATCTTTTTTTCCCCTCTCCCCCTACTCTTACAATGACCGGGGAAACCCAACAAAACCGAAACCCCTTTAAGATTACGGACCGGGGACCCCCTTTTTTACCCCGCCACGGGTGACTAATACAGGGCAAGATTTACCAAAGGGCCTAATCCTTAAAGGGCCCTTTCCCCCCACCTCCCCCAGGACTCCCTTCCTTTTTTTAAAACCCGGGGGCCATACCAAAGGGCCTCGTCCCAAGGGGGCAACCAAGACCTACACTTGCCGGCCCCTACGTCCAAAAGGGGCAGTGTAACCCCCCCTAACCCTTTTGCCAAAACGCACCCCCTTTTTATCACAAACATGGGAAACCCTCCCGGCCCGGAAAACCCGTCCTGGCCTTTGGGCCCCTCACGGCTAACCCCCCGGAAACTCTGACCCCGGCGTTCCGTGGTCCCCGGGCCCACACCCCCCCAAGCTTGCCCCCCGCGACCCTGGCTTCCCCAGTCCCGATCCCCCCCCGCGATGGGCAAAAACACCCAAAACAACCCAAACCCACCCCCTCCGGGCCGGGGTGTAGGGCTTCTTCCCCTGAAGGCCCCCGGACACCAAGGGGGGAAAAAAGGGGCCGGGCGCCCCTCTCACAGGCGCCTAAAAGGGACAGGAAAACCTGCCGGGGGAAAATCCCGGAAAGTACCGGAGCCCCGGGGGAGAGCGCCCCACAAAAGGGAACGGGCCGGGTGGTCTCCCTCTCCCGGGAAAAAACAGGATGGAAAACGCCCCTCACCCGCCCGGCACCGGCAGTAGACTGCGGGGATCTGGCCCCAGCCCAGGGCGGAGCAGGTTTCCCCGCTACACAACGTAGGCCCCCACGTAAAGTTTTACTACCCGAGCACAAGGCCTTTCATTGGTAAAAGTTTAATCTCCATCTCCCCTTTCCTATTTCCCCCTGGGATGAGAGGACCCCCTTTTAAATTTTGAAAACCCTCCCCCCAAACCCTTACTCCTTTTGGGGGGTTTTTAACCCCCTTTCCCCCCAACCCCCTTCAAAGCGGTAAAAAAAAACCCCCACCAACCCCGTATTAAATAAAAATTTTTAACCACCCAATTCTCGGGAAATAAAACCCCAAACTAAACGATCCAACACGGGCTCCATGGGGGCCCCCCTTGGACTCAAATAATTAGGAAAGGCCCTTTCACAAGGAAAGTCTCCAAACAATAACCCTAGTAAAACAATTTCAGAGGAAAAAAAAAAAAAAAAAACAAAAAAAAAAATTTTCTTTTTTTGCGTTCCAGTTCCAAAATGTTACACAAGAGAATCGGTCGCAGCCCAACCCTTTTCATTATTCCCCCTTTGCACCGTAATTTAATATTTCCAAAAATGATTTGTTTGCCCCCAATTTTTCCCCACCTATTAAAGTCTTTTGGAAACCCGTGGAATTTTGTTTTGGGGCCCAAACAACCCCCTTCATAAATTTACATGTGCACATCATCCTTTTTATCCTATAAATGCTAAACTCTCGCCTTAAATTTACCTTTCCCTTTTTTTGCTTATAAAAATTATAACGGGTTCCCCCCCCAACCCCAAGTATGCTCCAACCCCGTTTTGAAAAACATACTCCCTGCAGGTGGCTGTACTTTCTTAAAAAATTTTCTAACCATATGGATCACGCCTGTCCAAAGGACGCCCAGAACCTTGCACCGCACGAAACCCCCCATCGAAAAAACCCCAATCGAAAAGAAAGGAAAAAAACCTTTTAATTAAAGGGTTTACAGTACCCCGAAAACCCTTTCGCCCAAATTCCTTGGCCTTTCACACTTAACCCTTCCCCAAGCTGTCCCCGGTAACGGCAAATCGAAACAATTTAAGAACTACTACATTTACAATTTAGATTGGCCAATCATAAAACCCCCCTGATTCCCCCGCGCACATCTGACCTGCCATTTTATGACCTCAACCAAAGAACCTGTACTCCCTTTTTTAAAACCCATGACATTCCATGAACTAACCCAAACAAAACTACACCGTCCAAAAAGGTCTTATTGAACCCCATTGTCTAGCCCAAACTGCCTGGGGAAATAAAAATCAGGAACCACTATGTATTTTTCTTACAAAAATATCAGGAAAGAGGAACAACAAAACCGGCGATCGAATTTAATCAGGGAAACCCAAGAAACATATCTAGAAAAACCGATACCAACGAACCCATAAAACAATCGCAAAATGAGCAAAAAGTTAATCCCCTTTAATCCAAAACAACAAAAAAGAAAAAAAACACAACAAAAACCAACAGATCACCACCTGGACTCAGACGATAAAACCACCATTTGCAACTGGCGACATGGCTGCAACAAGGGCCCCAAAAATCGCCGGGCCCAAGGGGGACCCAAACCCCGAGGCCCCGGCAAAAATATGACTCAAGTCCCTTAAAAAAATCCGGGCGCTGCCCCCGACCACAAGGGTCGTATCCGACAACACCAGGGCCGAAGGAAGCTACCCCAAGCTTTCCGCCCGGTCGGAACACGAATCTACCCCACACAAAAAAACGATTTGGTAGAGCATGATCCCCCCCGAAGCTGAAAACCTGCCAAGGCTATTTTTTCTCGTGCAAAAACGCAATTTCCACAACAACCAAAAGATGACAACACAACAACACCCCATACCTGCCCCCCTCCTTGGGGGTAAAAACCAAATAAAAAAGGGAAAAAATGGGGGAAAAAAACCAACCCCCCCTTTCCCATTCCTTCCTTCAATAAAAGGGGAATGAAAGAATATTGAGTCCATTTCCCCACCCCTCCTCCTACCCCAACTTTTTTTCCCAAACCCCTAAAAAAATTAACCAAAATCCCCAAAAAACCCCAACCCCTACATACGCGGGCGCGCCCCGCGCGCACACAAAAACCCCCAACACACACACCCACACCGCGCAACGCTCTTATCTTAAAAACCACCCTACTCTTAAACACAGGACATAAGTTTTGTACCGCCTCGGTGAAAAACCCCCCGCCTAAGTTTTAATACAGGTTAAAAAAACAAATTCTCACTCGATCGGGTTTTAGCCACACCCCCACCCCTAAAAATCCAATTCCCCCTCACTCCCTCTTCCACTGTTACTTTTGTCACTCCAAAAAAACCCCCCCAACGCACAATTTTAAATCATCAAAAATCACAGGTTTCCTTAATCAACCTGGTTAACCGTTCACAGCCTTAACGCAGGACTTCAGGAGCCCCACACTAGGGAATTTTTTTTTAAATTCCATAACGAGGGGGGTTGTTAGAAACTGCTGTGAAAGGCTTTAAAAACCCAAAACCCCCATAACCTTTTACGCCATTTTACCAAAGATAACAAGCATGCTTCGAAAGTAACCTCCCGACACAGGTTAAGGAACCCCAGGGTTTTCTCTCTCTCTTCTTCCCTTTTCTCTCCTTTTCTCCCCCTCTCTCTTCTTCAATCGATCAAAAAGTCTGCCGCCACATTGTCATTTTCCGAATGCCCCCCCCGTAAATGGAAGCCTTTCACTGCGTGGGGGCCACCTTGGTCCTCCCCCCAGATCGACCCCCCAGCTTCTTTTGGGTTTGCCCAAATCAAAAAAGCCCCTTTTCCTGCAAGGCCTTGCCAATTTCCTTTTCCAATTGCAGTTTACTATTTTTTCCTTAGGTTAGAGTACTTGTGCGTGAAGCTTTCCCTTTGGGGGTTCAAACCCCGATCTCTCAGTATCGCATGGGCCGCGCTCTGGATCCTTCAAGGGGAATTTTTGACCTTCCCCTTTTCCATTTTCGTGACATGGCCATGCTGGCAGTACCGCGAAAATCGCATGCAGCCCGGCCAATAAAAATTTTGGGACCAACTCGCTTTGGTTGGGTGGCCCCAATGCCGCTGGGTTTGTGTGGGCTAGTTATCACCGTGGCCTAGTTAGCTGGGACCGATCTGTTCCTACGTCCTTGGGGCCCTCAACCCCCGGACCAGTAACCAGACTTCCGCGGTACCCCAATCGTCCAAACTTGGGGGGGGAATGGCCCGCTTTACACGCACTCCGACCTTCCCAAGGTTTACCCTGGTCCCCGCATCTTTTTAACTGCTGGGTAGGGTGTTAAATCATTCCCGGGGGTTGTGGTCAGGTTCTTGGTCCCCCGGCTCTCTGCGCGCGTGCGCATGCCCCTCCCAAACCCCGGGTTTTGCGTTAAGGAAACCGTTCCAAAAACCGGATCCCCTCCCTTTCTTTGGGAATTTCCCGATCGGGACTTCCGCACAGGGCTTTAGGGGCCAAAACCTCCAACTTCCCTGCGATAATGGGACTTCAAACCCTATTACCGCCCAGGAAACCCGGGGACCACATTGGACTCGGAAAAAATTCTGGGCGGGGCCCCCCTGTGAAAAGCTTTCCCCGGGTATAACCCCGGGCCAAGGGTTTTTCCCGGCCCCCGGCCCCCAAAAACCATTGGCCGGAGCCCCCGTTAACTTTACAATAGCAGGCTCGTACCCCTGCTCGGAGGGGCGACAAAAACTGGGATATCGACTTGGGGTTGGACAGAAAAAAATTTTCCAAAGAAGGGGGCCCCGGGGATTTCCAGCGTGTGGCCTGGCTTTTTGCGTTGAAAAAAACTATGGTCGTCAGGCCCTTTGATCCCCTGTTCGGGGGGTTGCCCAAAACCCCCTTTTTTGGGGACCCCCTGGGGTGGTCCCTGTGTTTCCGGTTTTACCCGGTTGGGCTGGTTGACTGTTCGGTCTTGCCCGCCTTCCCCCCCCGTTTTTGGCCTTTTTCCAAAAATACTTTGTTGCGTTTTTCCCATTTTTGGGCTTCTTCCGACCTCAGTTTTTGAACTCGGGAAATTTTCTATAAAAGTTCCGGGAACGCAGACCCTTTCGCCCCCCGCCCCACTCATCCTTCCCGCTGCCGCACCCAAAAGGGAAAACCCGTTTAAAACCTTCCCGCATTGGCCAAATTCGAGCGCCTTCTTGATGTCCGAACTTTTTCGGTGGCCCTCGGCATCTACCCTAAAGGGGGCTTTAAAGGGGGGCCCTTTTTTGATAAGTCGCCTAACCACCCGCCCCTTAACCGCACAACCCCTCTCTACCCCTTCCCCCTCGCGGGGGAATCAACGTGGGGCCCCTTTGGGCTTCTCCCTTGACACTGGGTTTTCCGCCAAAATTGGGGGAGAAAGCGCCCGTTCGTTCCTCCAAAGGAAAGGGTGGAAGTTCGTTTCCCCCACCTCAATAAGCTTTCCATGCCGCTTCATCTAAGGTTGTCCCTTGTAGTTAGCTCTCGCCTCTTCCCCCTTAATCGGTTCATCTCTTGTCCTTGGATCTAACTCGGTTCCCGTCCTGAGCTTCTATTTCCCCCTTTTGCCCTTTTTCTTCCCCTCCCTTCTTTTTGCAGTTCCGTTCCATGTCTCGGCTTTCTCATCTTCGATCTTCTTTTGCTTAAAACCCAGTTCCCCCTTTCTTGAGCCTTCCCTCTTGTTTTTTTCGCTTCATTCAGCCCCTTTTCTTAAATTTTCCTCTTCTATTTCCTCTGCGCCTTTTCTAGCCCCCCTTTCCTGCGCCTTTCTTCAATCGTCCCCCTGCATTTCTAGCTCCCTCCATCCCCCACTTCTGCCTCCTTTTCCTCTTCGATCTTTTCTGTTCATTTTAGCTCCCCTGTCTATGTTTTCCTTTCTATTTTCCTCTGCTGCATCTCTAGCTCCCCCTTTCCGAGCCTTCCCCCTTCATCCCTCATCTTCTGCCCACTTTCTCCTCCATCCCCGGGCCCAATTTTGCTTCTCTCGCCCTCTTTCCCCTTTTTAGTATGAGCGGACGAATTTGGGGGGTCTCCCCCCCCTAAACCCCGCCCCTCCCAATTGGCAAATTTCAAACCCCCCCCCCCTGTTCTTGATCCACCCCCCATCCTGGTCCTAACCTTGGTTTGGTTTCCGCCGTAGGGGCCTGGGATCCCCGACACTATCGGGGGCTTCTCGGGGGCTCGGGTGGTTTAACATAGGGTCCCCCCCCCCCCACCCCAAACTACAACGGAAATCGACGGCGCAATGGGGTTCCCGACTACGGCTAGCCCCCAAGAAAAACAGCAAAGTCCAAAACTTCAAAGGGTCCCCCCCATAAATCCACCCCCAACTTGTTACCTCCCCCTATACCCCCATAGGTCCAACCCAAAAACCACCAAAACCCCAAGCTGGTCACAATGAACCACGTCCCTTTTCCCCCTGTCCCCTGGGCATGGGCCCTTACCCCCGTCACAGGCCTCCTGTCTTGGAGGCCCCACCCCCGATCACAGTGCACTTCCCCCTAAGTCCCCGGGGCCTCACGAAACCCCCCCTTCCCCAAAACTGCGCACCCTCGGTTCCCCCACAGTCACGGGGCTTACCGCCCCTTAACCCCCCGGGATTCCGAGCCCAGTGTCCCCCCCGTCAGGGGCCCGGGGGACCCCCTACCTACTCCCCGGGGAACCCAATGTAAGGGACACAAAAACCCCCGGTACCCCCGGCACCTCCCCCACAGAGGGTTTAAAACACTACATTTCCCAAAAACCCCTCAAAGTTTATTACCTTCATACCTCCTCACTGGGTCGCCAAACCCTTCCACCAAAAAGGGCCCCCCCAAGCCCAAGGAAAAAGGGGCCAAGTGAACAGGGCACTAGTCCCACCCCCAGGGTATGGTCGTCCCCCAACCACCCAAAATTAATTTCACACAAGTAACCCGGACACAAAACCCCCCCCCCTCCCTCCTGCTACCTTCCCCCACCCAAACCCCTTAACCCCCCCCATCTCCCCAAATGTCAGGTCGCAAACCCAAAAGGCCCACCCCCCTTCCCCGCCTATCACAATAGGTCGACAAACGCACCAAAATTTTAAATCCGCCGCTTTTTTTTTTAAACACCCCCTTGGGCCACCATCACGCACATCCCCAATGCCAAGTATTTTAAATTTTCCCCTGATCACCCTCTCTACTCAATCCGGAAGCCCTAACCAAACCCCGAAAAAACCAGTTACAGTATTCCTGTGCCTGGGGCAAGTGTACCCCGCACCGTGGGATAATATGGGGGAAAGGGGTTTACCAAAGGGCCAACTTTTAACGCCGCACCCCCCACACCTCTCCCCGGGATCCCCTTCCCCTTTTTAACCCCGGGGACCCCTACCAAATGGTCGCTGCCCCCAAGGGGAGGGAAGACAAGTATCCTCATTTCCCCGGCCACTACGCCCCAAAAGGGGCAGTAGCTAACACCCCAAACCCATCCCCAACCTACACCCCTTTATCACAAAAAGGGCAACCCATCCCGGCCCAAAACTCCGTCCTCGGCGTGTAGGGGCCCCCCAGGCTTTGGGGGCACCCCCCCGGAAAGCCGACCCCCCGGGTGTCCCCTGGCTCCTCCCGGGCCCACCCCCTCCCCGAAGATTTTTGACCCCGGGCTGCCGTGGCTTTTCCCCCGTTGACTCCCCCCGCGAGGGGGCGACACCCCAACCACCCACCCACGCCCCCTTTGACGGGGCCCGGGGGTCTGGACCTTTTTCCTTTAAGGCCCCCCGGACCCAGGGTGGAAAAAGCCCCGGTTCAGCGCCCTCCCAGGCCCTAAACAGGGCGAGGGAAACCCGTGCCCGGGGAAAACCCCGGGGGAGTCCGGGAGCCGGGGAGGTGCCCCAAGAAGGAACGGCCCCCCGGGGGTTCCCTCCCGGGAAAAAAACAGGTACTAAAGCGCCGTCACCTGCCGGACGCGGAGAGCTGCGGGGGTCTGGCCCCCCTCAGGACGGAAAGGATACCCCCGGGCACAATGTAGGCCCCACTGTAATGTTGCTACTCCCCAGTCATCAAGGCCATGGCTACTTGGGAAACTTTTTAAATCTCCTTTTTCCCCCTTCCCCTTTCCACCGGGCATAGGTGACCCTTTAATTTGAAAAAATCCCCCCCCCCTTACCCTTTTTGGGGATCAACCCCTTTCCTGCCAACCCTTTTAAAAAGCGGGGAAAAAAAATCTCTCCCGACCTCCCCGCTTTAAATATGAAATTTGATCACACCCAATTCTCGGAGAAATAAACCAAAAAAAGCGTCCACAAAAACTCCCTGGGGGCCCCCTTAATACTAAATAATTGGGGAAAAAGGGCCAATTTTTAAAGGAAATGTTTTCCCACAAAAACCATAGTTTTTTCAAACTCTCAGAGGAAAAAAAAAAAAAAACAAAAAAAAAAAAAACTTTTCAATTTTTTCGGTTACATTTTTCCGATGTTCACCAAGAGAATGGCTCGCGCCACAACCCCTTACATTTTACCCTCTTTTCACCCTAAAAAATTTTTTTTATTTCCAAAATGATTTGTTTGCCACAATTTCCTCCCGCACCTCACCCCATGTCTTTCCCCTTTTAATAACCCATGGTTAATTTTTTTTGCCAAACAACCCACTTCAAAATTTAATGGCCCTATCCTTTTTATTTAATGTAACTCTCGCCCTTAAAAAATTTACCTTTTCCCCCTTTCTCTTACTAAAATTTATAATGGGTTGCCCCCCCACAAATAAGTATGCTCCAAAACCCGTTTCGTCACAAAACATACATCCCGCGGTGAGCTGTCACTTTCTTAAAAAACTTCTAACCAAAGGGTCACTTCCCGTACCAAATGCGTCGCCCCGATACCCTCTGCACGCGACGCACCCCCATGAGAACCCAAAAACGTAAAAGAAATGAAAAACACCAATATAAGTGAAGGGTTCGAAAGACCCCCCATAAACCCCCCGCCACAAATTGGGGCCCTTGGCCTTTTTTTTCACAGTTAACCATTCCCAATGCTGTGCAGGTCAAGCGAAACGTAAATCAATTTCAAAAAATTTTATATTTACAATTGAGTTTAGAAAAACATCAAACCCCCCATGATTCCCGCACTCTGCCCTGCTCATATTAGTCCTCAACCCAAATGCAACCCTCTACTCCCCCTTATTTAAACCATGACATTACCATGAAATAACCACAAAAAAAATTAATCACTGCCATCAAAAGGTTTTTTATTGAACCCCATTGTTGCCAAAAAGTCCTGAGGAAATCGAACTCAGGAACCACTATGTACATTACTTACAAAAATATACAGGAAAGAGGTAACAACACAAACCGGCTGACTACGAATTTCAATCACGGAACCAAGACAACATCATACTAGACAACCAGTATACGCAACGAAACACCATACAACTAATCGCAACATGAGACAACTACAGTTCAACTCGCCATAATACAAGACAACACAACGAACTACAACACAACGAACCTAACAGATCACCAACCTGGACATACAGACGATCAACCACACCAGTTCTGCAACTGGCTGACAGTGGCTGCAACAAGGACGACACCGACTCAGCACAGGCCAAGGGCACCCAAACCCGACGAGGACCTGGCACTAACTATGACTCGAAGTCACTCTTCAAAAAACTACCGGCGCTGCCGCCGCACCTACAAGGGTACGTCCACTCCGACGAACACCAGGGACCGAAGTGAAGCTACCCCAACGCATTCCGCCCTGGTCGGAATCAAGCGAACTCTACTCACCACACAAAACAACGATTGGTCAGAGCAGTGTATCCCTCCGCAGAGCTGACACACCTGACCAACGGACTAGTTGTTGCTCGTGCAACAACACGACAATTTACCACAACAACTCACAGACTTGACAAACACAACAACAGCCGATATCCTGCCCCGCCTCCTCTGGTGTAGAACCAAAGTAACAAAAGGGTAACAATCGGGAACGAAACCAACCTCCCGCTTCCATTCCATTCCTTCAATAAGTGAAGACTGGAATGAAAGAATAATGTATGTCCTATTTCCCCAGCCTCCTACCTAGCCTAATCTTTCTACCTAACCCTGAGGAACTTAACCTAACTCTAGCTAACTAAACCCCAACCTCACATACGCGCGAGCGCGCGCGCACACACACACACACACACACACACACACACACACACACACACACACACACAACACGCGCACACGCTCTCTATCTTGAACCACCACTACTCTTAAACACATGGACATACTGATTAGTACCGCCGATCGGTGACACACACACACACACACACACACACACACACACACACCACACACACACACACACAAATAGTCTTTAGAGGTTACTTGATCATTGATAATAGAACCGAGCCGGAGATACATACAACTTTTCATGCTCTATTTTATTTTCTGATCGAAGGAAAAATATGAGACAATTTAAGTATCCATTTTACAATTAGGAATTCAAACAGGATTGCGACAAAATAGTACAGACTTTATGAAAATACATACACTGCATTTCACTTCCCCCGAAATGCTATCCAGCTGCAGTGCTAGAAAAGAAAACCGTTTAGAAATTTCCAACTCTTAATACATGATTTGTAGTGCCGAAAGAGGAAATCCCTCAATCAAAATAGTCTACTAACATTACTGGGAAAACAAACAAACAAAAAAAGCCCCTCCAAAACAACACAAGATGGTTATGGCCGGCAAGGTGGACACCAAGCGAGTGCCAATAGAAGACTCATACTCACGGGATCAAGTCGTTCACTTGACTCTTTACAACAGGGATCTAAATTTTAAGAATGAAACCGATAGTGAGTCCGCCCAAAACAAGAACAATCAGGTCACAATAAAAAAATTTAAAAAATCACGACGCGTTTTGACCTCGTAGGTCTTCTTCAGGCGAGATAAACAGCGTTCAGGACAATGACAACGAAGAACAAAGAGCTAAGAAGATAAGCGATTGCTCGTTTTTTTGCTTTCATTATCCTCAATAATGTTTATCTTGCCTGAAGAAGACCTAAGAGGTCGAAATGCGTCGTGTTTTGGGCTTGTAACTTGTTCGTCCTTGTTTCGGAAGAAGTCATTAAAAATCATTCCAAAAATTTGTGTCAGTGTTCACCTGCAGTCACCTTACTTTGAACCTAACAGGGATCTATCAAAAAAAAAAAAAAAAATAAATAAAAAAAAATGAAAAACAAAAAACCCCAGCAAACAAACAAACAAAAAAGACGTGTTAAAATTACTACTAACGGTGCTCTTTAAACTGATTCCTGACAAAGTCAACAGTGTTCCAGGCTGGCCAACCTTGGCTGAAACGACTCATGATAAATCGTTAGTGTGCCTGTCTTACAAAGCCACCATTTTGATGCTTCCAGTACATCCAGATGAAGTGAAGACGTTCATCAGACATATTCGTTGTTCACGCCTCGTCCTGAAGACATAACATAGCTGCCAGAGAAAGCAGACTACTGATCTGATGTTAAGGTCTTAGGCAGTATTGTCATGTAAGAATGCAAATCTATAAAATACCATGTGCATGTTTTCTTTGTCATAGGCTATGCACTGCACTTGTTTCATTATTTGGAGAGTTACATCACAGTTAATGCTATAAAAAGAACTATATTAGCCTAGATGATGTAATGTAGGTAAAGACTAAATCGTATGCAGATATGTATGGATGTGTTAAGATTAACTGTCGTCTCATTTTCAAACCACTTGGAATGTCGATAATATTACCGGATATATAATTGTTTTTTCGGTAGATGTGCACACACACACACACACACACACACACACACACACACACACAACACACACACACCACACACGCACGCACACACGCACACACACACACACACACACACACACACACACACACACACACACACACACGCACCCCCCCCCCCCCACACACACACACAGATGGGTGTGCATTTCAGACTCGTGAAGATAGCTTACAATTAGCACATCATTTGATATGCTGTGTATGTAACGAAATAAACTGACCACATGGGTTTGCTTTACATGTTAGAGACCAACTGTTGTTCCTGGTAAAATATATATATCAGGTATGAACTATGTAAAATTCGTGGAAGAAAACTCTCAGTTGAAACTTGTCGAAAGATATTGATGACTATTAGAAGAATGTACATGCTACAGATGGAATAATTTCACCATTGTTCCTCTTTCATGAGAGAGGGAGCTATTGTACACACAGCATGACTGTATGCTCTCGAGACAAAAGTACCCGTGACAGCGTGTGGCCAGTCAAGAAGAGAAAACAAACTCCTGGGGAAAAAAGGTTTTGACAGACACGTCTAAATATGACAACGTCATCAGCATTCTTTGACATGTTGAATGGCTCAAAGTCATCCGAAAAGTACGTGGACACTGATCACATTCCCTTGGAATCCATTCCTCTTTACAACATCGCCAATTACCTCGTCATCTTATGTTTCCCTCTCATTGTTCTTCTGGGAATCTTTGGAAACTGTATGACCATCGTCATCATGCAGAGAACCAAATCAGCGGAATCCCTGGTCAATTATTATTTTACTGGCATGGCTGTCATGGATCTCATTGTTCTGTTGTCGACGACGTTTCAGGACTGGCTGCACGTGACGTTCCAGTACCAGCTGCAAGATGTCAATGGCCCTTTGTGTAAAATTTTGACTTGGTTGTCAACAGGGTCGGGGACGATCAGTTGTTGGTATCTGGTGTGTCTGACCCTGCACAGAGCCATGTCTGTGGTGTGGCCACATCGTGTCAGCGTGATGTGCACTCGTCCCACAGTCCTTGGTCTGCTCCTGGGAATCACTCTGTTCTACGCTGCTCTTTACGCTCATTATCTTTATGGCGTTGATCTGATTTCTTTTGACAATGGCATGACACACCAATGCTTAATGGAATCAGATGACTACATCCAGTTTATCTTCGATGTGTTTGTTTACATGGAAGTTGCAGTTTATTCTCTCTTTCCGTTTGCTTTTCTTATTCTTGGTAACCTTATTCTGGTTTGGAAGCTATCAGCATCTGTGAAAGAATCTCGCAAGAAATTGAGTCAAAGGAACACAGACCAAATTTTGGCACGGGAAAAAGCATCCAAGTCAGTGACCCTGACTGTGATTGTGGTGTCCATCGCCTTCATCGTTCTGACCTTGCCAGTCTCCATCGAATACATGCTTTCGTTTTTTGCGCGGGAGTACAACCAGGCCAGTGGCTATGAACACGCAAAGCTCACATGATCTACATCGTCAGTATATTGCTGGCTAGTGCTAACAGTGCTGTGAATTTCTATCTGTACTGCCTGACCGGCAAGAAGTTTAGGAATGAGTTTTACAGTCTAATATGTTGTGGGAGGTTCTTCTAAAACCTGTGTAGCGACGAGTGATGGATGTTGTTTTGAAAGACAGTGCAGACTACATATGAAGGATGTAATGGCCTAAAATGTTTATCAAGAATAATAATACCTTTGTGAAAAGCGCGAGGCTAGATAAACAGCACACGAAAACCAAGCAGACTCAAGAACAAAGGAGTTTGCGTGCAAAAAAAGCAGTACATACATTAAAAAATGGGGAGAGTATGAAAAAAAAAGTATGTATGTATGTATGTATGAAGGATGAAGAAGACAGATAAGGAGAAAAAAAAGACGGGCACGTATGGTCCTATTAAAGGGATGATTGACATGCTGTCTGATTGAACTTTATCATTGCACGCATATATCGAAGTATCACATGCCTGTGTACTGTCTTCGAAGCTGTAAACTTCCTCAGTAGTTGAATACGAGGCAAGATAAACAAAGACAGCCTTGTTTGTATTTTGTTAATGCAAATAAGAACAAAAGATAAAGTTAGCCACTACTACAGTGTCAGTTCCCTATTCCATCTTGGGCACACCCAAAGGACATATACAGTTAGTTTACACCGATTGTATCTTTGATACAAACAAAAGGCACCCGAACTGTGACTGTTTTGAAGAATTTGCCAAACTGCGCCTAATGGCTTCGCACTGATGTTAGATACAATACGGTGTTATTCTCGTTATTGTTCATGTTATCGTTTTATGTTGCATCTGGCGAGGCGGGGTATCGGTGGGGACAGAGGGGGTCACACACACACACACACACACACACATACACACACGCACACACACGCACGCACGCACGCACGCACGCACGCACGCACGCACGCACGCACGCACACACACACACACACACACACACACACACACACACAGGCGCGCGCGCGCACGTGCGCGCGCGCGCGCGCGCCCCAGTTTCGTTGTTAGTCGAAAAATGTTGTTGTTCTGGAGGTACACTGTAGTTTGCAATACACTCCTCCCCACTCAAGTTGGATGTTCATTTCGTCTGTTACATTGCCTTGAGTTGATATGGGCTCTGTACCTATTCATGACTTGCCTCTTGTTGTTGTTGTTGCTGTTGTTGTTGTTGTTGTTGTTGTTGTCGTTTTTCATTCTCGGTCAATGGCATGATACCCTGTGAGCGAGTGACTGAGTGAGTGAGTGAGTGCTGGTGGCACTGATGGTGGTATTAGTTACTTTATCGTTACTGTTATTATCATTATCATCATCATCATCATTATTATTGTTATTGTTATTATTATCATTATCATTATTATTATATTATTATTATTCTCATTATTATTGTTGTTCTAGTTGTTGCTGTTGCTGCTGCTGCTACTACTACTACTAACTACTACTACTACTACAGCGGCTGCTGCTGCTGCTACTACTACTACTACTACTTCTACTACTACTAGTATTTCAATCACCATAATCTCCCCTTCAGCCTCGGATCTATTTCGTGGCCTTTATGCACCCAGAGTGTCTGCCTGTAACAGTCAAATACATCCTGGCACCTAACTAGAGCTGAACAAGAAAGCTCCCCAAATAATCCAGTGTGGTAAGACACAGTACAAACGCAATAAATAGTAATGTCAAAGAAAGGAATTTATTTAAATTTTTTTTTACAGAAAAAAAGTCCGCCGGAATACATAGACCAACGAATTACAAAGAAAGAAGTCTAGAGTAATTCAAAGGGAAATCACCCAGTACACAAACTGATGTATGCACAAGAATAATAACAACCTCAAAATGCAATGCTTTGCAACGCGGCGCAATGCAGTATGATATAATGATACATTTATTGTGTTGTGACGCATCGTACTGCATCGCAACGCAGCTCAGCTGAACTGGCATACATGAACTATAGGCTGAATTTACATATCACATAGAAACGGTACGAGAAGGTTTGGAGCGAATATGTAATTAAAGGAAATGTCAGGAAATATAAAGTTAAAGAAAAAGCCTACCCCCCCCCCCCCACACACACACACACAAAGAAATGATAGTACAAATGAGGAAATACAGACAAAGCCATTTAAAAACGAAAGTCACCTCACAGACGCTTCGGACGCTTCAGATATGTTTTTTTTTTTAAATTTTTTTTTTTGGGGGGGGGAGAGAGAGAGAGAGAGAGAGAGAGAGAGAGAGGGAGAGAGAGAGAGAGAGAGAGAGAGAGAGAGAGAAGATGATGAAGAAGAAGAAGAAGAAGAAGAAGAAGAAGAAGAAGAAGAAAAAACAATAAAAAACAAAACAAAACGAAAAAGTGATCATCAAACTGTATCAGCATCAGACACTGCTACAAAAGTCATTAAGATCAAGCATTTTCTGTTTCCTAGAGCTAAGAGCTTCTGCGACATACTTTGCGAGTAAATGTATAGCAATTAACATTAGCATCGTCAGTGGATAACAAATCACGTAAATCATAACGTTTTTCAATTATCATCTCGAAGAGCTGAGACTTCGACCTGATGTCTTCATATTCTTTACAATCAAATACTAAATGTTCTTCATCTTCTCTCACTTCATTTTCACATATCATACAAAAACCTTCTACAGTACTTTCCAAATCAGACCCCCTCTTGTTGGCTCTCAGACCTGGAGTTCTACTTCTGAATCTAGCCAGTGAGTCTCTATGCCATTTGTTGGTAGCTATATCTAAGAATTTTTCTGGCTGTAAAATACTTTTTTAAAGGAATAGAACCAAGAGCACTTTGCGCCCTCTTCCATCTTCGAATGCCAGGTTTGTTTGTTTGTAGCAGGATATTAAACGGTCTTTAAATTCTGTCATGAATATCCTTATATCTCCAACTCCTTGATTGAGCCATACAATACCAAATCCGTTTGTGGTAAGAACTCGCTTTACATTACCAGCCCAGTTATTGTTTCCCAACTCATTCTGTTGGAGCAGCATATCATACGCTTGTCTACATACCCTGGTTGTTGGCAGCCTTGAAAGTTGTAACCAATATTTGATACATTTTCCGAAAGCTCGAATATAAAGAGGATATTTTCCAGAATCACCGAAAGCCATTGTGTTAGATGAATGCAGTGGAATATTCATGAATCGTTTAATAGCTAAAGAGTGTACTTTCTCCATCTCATATTTCTCTTCAAGACCCCATACTTCTGCAGCGTATGTTAACATAGGCTCTATCTGCGTATCGAATAACTTCCAGAATAGATAAGGATCAATTTTGTTGAGTTGCTTCATACATCTTAGAATTTCTATTACGCCTTTCTTCCCCTTTCTTCATGTTTCAGACCAACCAGCATTCAAACTTAACCGTGTCGTGAATACCATCCCTGAATATTCATATGTGTTGGTTACCTTCACTTCGGCGTTATGCACCCATTTTTTTCGGCGAGGTAAGTGACCACCCTTAAGAAAGACAATAATATTTGTCTTGTCTAAATTAACAGTCAACTGCAGTTGATCTGCTTCACCTTTCAGTACATTCAGCTGATTCTGTAAGCCAATAGCAGTACTCGAAAGTAAAATCACATCATCGGCAAATAGTAGCATAAATATTTCGACAGATCCAGGGATCAGTTTTATACCATGTCTACCCTTTCGTGACATTTCAATGGCCAATTCATTTATAAAAAATGCAAACATTTGATAAGTCAAAAGGCAGCCTTGCTTAACACCACGCGGGCAACTAAATAAGTCACAATAAACACCTTTTTCACGTACACATGCAAGGACTGAATTGCATATATCACATACAGCCATACACAGTTTCCCACAGACACCAGTTTTTCTCAAGACATGCCATAATATATTTCTATTGACTGAGTCAAATGCTTTTTTTTGAAATCGACAAAAGCGACGTATAAGTTAGTGTTCTTCTTCAGAAATTTTTCAACCAAGGCATATAAAGTGACAATATGGTCTACTGTGCTGTACCCCGATCTGAGTCCTGCCTGTTCTACTATTTTTTCTTCCCTTTTTTGCCCATTTTGTTAGCCTCATATTTAAAATATGCGTGTAATTTTGCTAATTACACTTGTTAAAGCTACACCACGATAATTGTCTGGGTTATCCGGTCCCCCCCCCCCTCTCCCCCCATTTTTTGTAAATTGGTACAATAATGGATTTTGACCAATCTGTTGGAAACTTTCCACAATCAAACACTTTATTGAACAATGCAACACAAAAATCAATAACAGAGTTATTTGCATTCCGTAACAGTTCACGGACTATTCTGTCTTGGACTTTTTCCATGTTTTAGGTTTCCTATACCAGTTTTGACTTCTTCTGTTGTTATGGGATTGTTAACAAAGGGTTCCCTTAACATTCCTTCACTTTCAATTTCTTCCACGTCTGTAGCACCCTGTATGTTATCAAATTAATTGAATACACTACAGAAGTGATCGTACCACTGTTGTGATGTTATTCCATTATAAATAACACATTTTCTGTTAACTGATCTGATGGTCACCCCTAACAGCTTTGGGTCTTTCACCGACTGTTTTAATTTTGGTAATTTCATTTTGTCAAAGTTCCCTTTTACTGTTCTCTTAGCGTACCATATTAATTTCTTTCTTTAACATAAATGTTGCTCTTTTCTGTTTTTGCCTTGATCGTTTTAGCTCTTCGGAAGTTTTGCAATAATCTCTTGACCAATCTTTCCTTTTTATCACATTCATCATCAAACCACTCATTACTTACCTTTTTCTTCCTTCCTATTGTCCTGATCATACAGGCAGCAGCTCCATACAGGGAATTCACAAAAAAATGTCTACAGCTTTGTCCACATCCTCAACCAAACTATACATAGCTGAACTGATACACTATTTAAATACGACAGAATTTAGCTCGTCTTTTAAG
>JAMYXO010000352.1:0-2500 GCA_033310375.1 Conus canariensis | reverse complement strand
TGTGTGTATATATATATATATATATATATATATATATATATATATATATATATATATACTGTACTGGAAAAGACAGTACTTCAGCTTTGTTCCACTGTATATTATGAATCATGAATTCGATTAAATCCATTTAACCCTTTCACCTTAATGTCATTATTTCTTTGTCAACGAAATATCCCAATCAGTTGATGCGCTGGCTAAGTTAGACTGACAGGCTAATGCAAGAAAAACAGACAGTCAGACAAACAGAGAGAGAGAGAGAGAGAGAGAGAGAGAGAGAGAGAGAGAGAGAGAGAGACTGACGGACGGACGGACGGACAGATTAATGGATGGATGAAGAGAGAGAGAGAGAGAGAGAGAGAGAGAGAGAGAGAGAGAGAGAGAAGGACATACATACATACATATATATACTGTTCAAAAAAAGTTAAGGACCAACATTGAGAATGCACAAAAACTTTTTAAAATTCACAAAAATTCAATTGTACCGCCTTTGTGGTCCAAACAAATTGAACCACACGCACAAATTGATAGTGAATGCGGCAACTGCAATTTTGTGGCACACATTTCTCACGCGCCTTGAAAAACACGTGTCGCGACTTATCATTTTTGGAACAAATTGGGGTGAATTTCTGATGTGCTTGGGATCCGAGGAGCATGTGCTGAATCAAAATCATGTGAAGCACGAGCTAAATCAGGCTGTAGGTCATAAAGTATGCTCAACCAAATGTCTTTAAAAGCCACTGTACTGGCGAAAAATGCAATGCAACAGCATGCCTCCACGTCGAAGACTGAACGAGCTGGATCGAGGAAGAGCAATAGGATGGCTCCAAGAAGGAGTTGCAGTCCGGGAAGTGGCATGGAGACTTGAGGTATCACACTCTGTTGTTATCAGACTCAGACAACGCTTTCAAGACACAGGAAGAGTGCAGGAACGACCACGCTCTGGTCGACCCAGAATAACAACACCACGAGAGGACCGATACATTGAAAGGCAGGCCACACAAGAAAGAACAGCAAGTGCAAACAACATCAGATGTCGCCTTAGAGATGCCACCAACACTGTTGTCAGTGATCAGACCATACGAAACCGCCTAAACGCCGCTAACCTCCGTGCTCGACGACCAGCCATAAGACCTCGTTTGACTGATGCCCACAGAGCAGCACGCCGAGTATGGTGCACGCAGCACGTGAGATGGACACATGAACAGTGGGCTAACATGATGTTTACAGACGAGTCGCGGTTCTGCCTGGATCCCACCGATAGACGGAACAGGGTCTGGAGACGCCATGGGGAGCGTTTTGCAGAAGAAGCTGTCCTGGAAAGGAACCGCTATGGTGGGGGATCCGTTATGATTTGGGGCGGCATAAGCACACGCTACAGAACGGTTCTCTACAATGTGGCAGGGAACTTGAATGGTGTTCGCTACCAAACAGAGATTTTGCAACCCCTGGTGCTGCCAGCCCTTCAACAGCTTGGACCTCAGGCAATCTTTCAAGACGACAATGCACTGCCCCATCGCACCAGAGCAGTAAACACGTTTCTCCAAGCTGCTGGTGTCAACAGAATGCAGTGGCCCCGCAAACAGCCCAGACCTGAACCCCAATCGAACATTTTTGGGATGAGCTGGGCCGGAAACTGCAGCAGCGTCGTCCTCCTGCTAACCTGGGTCATTTGTTTGAGTCACTCCAGCAGGAGTGGGCTGCTGTCCCCCAGGCCTTTCTGCGCACACTGGTGAACTCCATGCGACAACGCTGCCTTGAATGCCTTGCCAATAACGGGGGACACACACGTTATTAACCATGACATTGAACAAACACTCCTCCTGTGACTTTCAAATTTGGGGGTGGGGGTGTTTGTACTGCGCTCGATTCCAGTTTGTTGATTCCTCGGACTTGTCATTGTCTTTGCACACTTTTCACATATTCAATAAATTCATGTTACACTTGGAGATTGATCACTTCCCAATTTTCTTTTTTATAAGTCAGTGAAATGTTGGTCCTTAACTTTTTTTGAACAGTATACATACATACACCTGTACGTACGCATATACATTAATAAACACATACACAGCTAAGTCGATTGATTTCTTCGATTGATTTTTTGAGTGGTTGACTGATTGATTGATTGACAACAGACAAATAAATCGATAGACATACACAGTCCGACCGATAGACAGATAGGTAGACAGAGAGAGAGAGAGAGAGAGAGAGAGAGGAGAGAGAGGAGAGAGAGAGAAGAGAGAGAGAGAGAGGAGAGAGAGAGAGAGGAGAGAGGAGAGAGAGAGAGAGAGACGGCGTGATTCAATGAATCTTTGTTTTCAAAGTGGCAGAAACGTGTTACATTAGTCCTCTGCTGCGTATTTCCAAATATTCTTGTATAGCCAGCCACGCCTGTGGTGTCATGACCCAAAGGGCCGTACTCTGTTGAAGCACACGGGGCGTGTTCAGTGAGAGTGTGTTGTGTTGTGGTTTGAAGCACACAGTTCACATCTAACTGTTC
>JAMYXO010003526.1:10000-19882 GCA_033310375.1 Conus canariensis | reverse complement strand
GGCATTTGTATCCGGGGGCCAAGGTCTTTTTGTCTCGCTTTTTTTGGGGTTTCTCCCTTTAAAGGGGGGGTTTTCCCCATTGAAGAAAAAAACCCATTTTGGGGGAAAATTTCCCCCAGCCCTTTAAAAATACCCATTTCCCAAAGTTGTCCGGTTGTTTTTTCCCCTTGGGGGAAAACCGAGAGAAGTTTTTAAAGTACTTTTTGGTTTTCGGGAAAGGGTTTTTAAAAACGGGTTTTAAATTTTTAAAAGAGCCAACTGTATTCCTTGGGGCACCCCCCCCAAAGGGCGTTTCCCAAAAAAAAACCCCCTAGCCCAGGTTTTTTTTTTCTTTTTTTTTTTTTTGGGGGATTGCGTCCCAGATCTTGGGGTGGGGGGGTTCACAAAACCCAGAAACCCCTGGGATGCCCCTTTTTTGGGGGACTGCCCCCCCCAAAGGTTTTTGGGGTTTTCCTTCGGGGTTTGGGGTAGCCTTGTCCCGGGCGAGAAAAAATTTTTTTCCCCTTCGATTCTTTGTGTTATTGGCCTGAATGGCTATGTATTGAGTTTTGCTTTTTGGGGGGATGTAACACCATCTGGCCGTCACCCACTGGCGCTGTTCTTCTGGTTTCCCCAAGCCGTTTCCGCGCAGTGTGGGGGCCAAACTCCAGCCCTTTGGGGAAACATTTCTTGAAAAACCCTGGAAAGGGGTATTCCTTTTGGGCCCGGGTTTATAAATTTGGCTCTGGCTTTGCAAACCACCTTTTTGGATTTCCGCCAATTTGGGAGGCTTGCCTTGAATTTTTCCTCGGGTTTGGGTTTGGGCCACCCCAGACTTGAAGGGTTCGAGTGGTGCTTTGCTCTGGGGGTTTCCGATTTATTTTTTCCTAAAAGGCTGCTAAAGAATCCTTTGTCCACACTTAGGGCCCCAGTTTTTGGGTGCTCAAACAGTTTTTCTGGAAAAATGGAAGGGGTCTCGGGAAGGGAAGCGCTCTTGTGTTTCTTTTTTTTTGCTCTTCCTCTTCCTCGCAGTTTCCCCGCTTTGCTGAGGGCGCTGTGTTTTTCTTTTAGGGTTTTTCCCCCAAATTTTTCCCAAACCCTTTTTTTTCAGTGGCAATGCGGTCTTCATTTTCATCTTTAGGTTTTTCTTTGGACCCCGATCTTTCCCTCTTTTCTTGGCGCTGGTTTTCCCTTTTGGGGGTGTTTTCTCTTTGGGTTTGTTTTGTCCCCTAGGCGTTCTTACATGTGGGGTACACAATGTCCCCAAAATGTGGCTAGTTGTGTTCCAGGGTGCTTTTCCCTATCAGTGCTCAAGGGCTTTGGGCCGGGTTTTTGATCCAGTTTCCCCCCAATCTTCCCGTTTCGGTTTTTCGTGGAGGTGAGTTTAGGGGGCATGGCATCGAGGGCCCGTGCAAATTCCTCATCCCCAAACCCAACCCGCGTGGATGTCCTTGGCCCCTGTGGTTTAAATCCTGGCCTTGGGCTTCCGACGTCTTATCTGTGTGCAGTGCGTGCTGCTCATTTAGAGGAAATCTTCACACATTTCCCCTTTTGTTCTGTGGTTTCATGCCCGGGGGGGGTGCGAAAAAGCTTTCCACGACACTGGATATTCCATTTGGGCCATTTCATAGGCCCTTTTGGGGTTTGAAATCATGATTGGGTTTGGGACCCATGGATTCATCATTCTCTCCCCTTTCGGGGAAAAAATTTGGGGGCATCTTTTCCCTTTTTTTCTTAAATAGCCCCATGTTTAAAGGGAAAGTGGGGAGCCAGGCCCCCTGAGCCCTTTGGGTTTTGGTCTTTCCCAGTGTCCTCCGGTCTTTCCCGGGGCGTCCTCCGGGGCCCATTCCCCGGGAAATCAATGGGGTTTTCCCCCTGCATCAGTAGAAAGAAAAAATCGTGGGGCGTGGCAGCAGAGAGTTTCCCCAGAAGAGAAACCCCCTTCAAGCAAAATGTTTCGGCCCCTTTCTCCCGACAAATCTGGGGGGGGTTTGGGCCCCCCCGGTTCATGACTCCGGATGTCCCCCTGTGCCCCCTTTTTTTTTCCCCTCTTGGGAAAGAGCCCTGGCTGGGAAATTTGGGAAACCCCTGACCCTCTGGACATGCTCATTTTTTCCCCTTTAAAGATTGGCTTTAACCCCTGAGCCCCCAGGGCACCCGTATTTGTAGGGAAAAATTTAAACCCTTAAAGAAGTTCACCTTTTTTTTCCTCCTTGGGCCGATCCAGCTTGAACACCCCTCCGCCGCTTCTGCCATTGCTTTCAGGGCTCTGGTTTTTTCCCTTTCCCCCAACTGAGAGCTGTTTCATGAGGCCCGGTTTCAGACGTTCCTTAAAACCCCCCGCTCCAAATTTTTGCAGTAAAGGGTTTGACCCGATAGCCTTTTCTCCTCAGGCTTTTTGCCGCAGCAGACAGACAGACAGACAGAAGACAGACAGGACAGACCGACCAAATAGAAGCAAGCAAATAAAAGAAAAGAAGTCTTCTGACAAATCACCGCACCTTCCCGCCTCCGTGCCCCTTTCCCTTTCAAAAAAAAAAAAAAAAAAAAGGGGGGGGGGGAGGGGAGGAGGGAGAGGGTTAGTGGGAAAGGAAGGTTGGGGGTGGGAGTGGTTTTGGGGAAGGGAGGAGAGAAAGAGGGAGGGAGGGTGAAGAGAAATAGAGTGTTGGAGGGACAGAACGGGAGAAGACAACGAAGTGGGGCTTTCCACCTTAGAAATTGCGTTATGATACAGTCGGCAGGTTTTGTGTTATGATGCTCTGTATGGACACAACAGCTGATAAATGTTGACGTCTGGTTGGACATTGTTTGTTTTCTGCCCTAGTAATGATACCATATGTCGTCTACTCCTGGAAGATAAATACATACTACAGTTTTGTATGTGTGGCTAGGGGCGATGCATGAGCAGCTTGGTGTGTGTGTTGTGTGTGTGTGTGTGTGTGTGTGTGTGTGTGTGTGTGTGTGTGTCGTGTGTTTGCGTGCGTGCGTGCGTGCGTGCGTGGTGTGTGTGTATGTATGTGAGTGTGTTTGTGCGTGTGCGTGTGTGCGTGTGCGTGTGTGTGTTGTTTGTGTTGTGCGTGTGTGTGTGTGTGCGTGTGTGTGTGTGTGTGTGTGTGTGTGTGTGTGTGTGTGTGTGCGCTGCGCGCGCGCGATGTAAAAACTTACATCAATAATTATTTCAACAGATGGCGGAAACGACTGTAGTTTGGCCATTCCCATTTCATTAGAAACAGGATGATCATTTTACAGGAATATGTATCACACAGAAGTAGAAAAAAACATGTTCACTAGCCATGGAAACCCCGTCATTATCAGGAAAGAAAGGAAACATGTGTCCTGTAGATACAGAAATACATACTCTAAGCGGGAAATAATCCTGAACTTTTCTTCTTGGTTCCAGATACGTACAATTTACCCATGATTAGTATTCGTCGCAGCAGACATGAATTACAGGTTCAATTGGTATGATGAGAAGAAGAACAGAGAAAAACTATAATGGTAAAGGAATGTGCTGTTGGTACACTCGGCGTATACTTTTATTTGTTCTAAACTGATGAAGAATGTTGGTCTTCCACTGATTACCTGAAAACACCACTCTGCGTTTTCAGTTTTTCATTTTTGATATTTCAACTTTCAGAATCCACCACGTGAGGTCAAAACAAAGAAACGTCTCAACGTTTGGAAAAGAACTTGCTTGATAAAACTGTTCTTTTATTTGAAGACTTTTCGAGTGTTGAGTTAATTGCGAATTTGTCCATTGCACTACAGTGCAAATGTTCATGTTAAGAAATCGTTTTCTCAGTTAATCTGTGAACTTTCTGATGAATATTCTGCATTATCCTCGTATGAACCCGGCCAGTTTGTTTGTATAGCTTCCTCCTTACCCAGAAAGGGGCAAAGGGGAGGTGAAAACTCCTAGAATCTGGAAAATGTGAACGGCAGCAAAACGTTAAAACCTTTTTTTTGATTCACTTTTATGCTTTTCTCAGTGGTATTACTTCAACCTACTACAGCCCCCTAGGTCTGTCCTTCCTATACGTAGCACACCCGGCTCGTGCTATGCTTTCCCAGTATCGCAGGTCCACGAGGAGAAAATTCATATCCATGAGGCACTGACAGAGGGACGCTGCACAGCTGCTGAGTCACTTGGTTCGTGTGTGATAGGCTGCGCCTGTGGGGGTGTGATCCAACGCACGCTGGACCCACACCGTGTTGAGTCCACGCACCGTGAATTTGTGCCGTGTTTTAACTGTTCTTTCCACGTCGGCTGGGCCATAAACTGCGGTTTATTTTCCCGTTGACATTGGTCGTAAAGGGGTGTCAGGGGGGTGTTGTGTGTGTGTGTGTGTGGGACTCTGCCACCTCTTTCTCTCTTTCAATCAGTTTTTCTCCCTTTTCCCATCTCATGTATTTGGTCTCCTCTTTCTTTCTGTCGCCCTCCCCCCCCCCCATCTCTCTCTCTCTCTCCTCTCTCTCTCTCTCTATCTCTCTCTTCTTGAATGTGTTCTCCTTATTCTCTCTCACGTGTATGCCTGTATCTCTTTCTTAATGTATAGGTACCCTCTCTATCTGCATGGAGTATGCCTCTCTCTCTCTCCTGTCTCTCTGTCTCTCTCTCCTCTCTCTCGATCGCAGTCTTGCTTCGTCCGATTTTCACGTGCCAGTACATTTAACTGTCACAAAGGAAGTATCAACCTCAATAGTTGTAATGCTCCACAGTAGATCTATGCCCCTTGCCCCGGTTCTACACCATTCTCCGATTCTCTCCCCGCCCCCCCCCCACACCCCCCCCCACCCCCCCCCCCCTCTGGGTCCATATCTAGAAATCACTATCCCTTTAAAAAGCAGTCACCACTACATCCCTACAAATTTCAACACGTCTCTATCCACTGTTAAGGCCGAGGGAGGTGGGGGAGTGCGGGGGGTGGGGGGGGGGGAGGGTGGGAGGGGGCATGAGGGAAGGCGGAGGGGGGTTTGGGTCTTTCCTTACAGGGTTGTCATTTGGTGCTCTACGATTTAACTCTAAACCTGGTCCCGGCTGTGAAACGCCAGAAATTTCTCCGGTGGCGTGTTGTTTATCGGCCGAAGAAGGAATAACAAAAAACAACCAACAAAAATATAAAGAAAGCAAGCGCGGCTCGCGGCGCGCACACACACACACCACACACACCACACACACACCACACACATACACACACATTCACACACACACACACATTCACACATAATCACTGACACACACACACACACACACACACACTACCACACACACACAGTCTATCACACACACACACACTCACAACACAACACACACACACACACACACACACACACAGTTTTTCCTATCACAAACACGAACACTACACACACACAACACACACACTGCGCGCGCGCGCTGCGGCGCAGGCGGAACGGCAAACGGACACGCGCGCACGCACGCACACACCACAAACACACACCTACACACACACATACAAGACACGCACACACCACACAACATACATCAACACACATCACACACAACCACAAACACATACATACAACCACGCACACACACCACACACCACACACACACACACACACACACCACACACACACACATACAATACACCATTACAACACACACGCACGCACGCACGCACACAGACAGAGGTATAAACAACACACACACACACACGCACAGCACACACACACACACACACCACACACACGCTCACACACACACACAACACACACACACACACACACACAACACACACACCCCCTATTGCGAACGAGGAGGGGTCCCATGCAGCTCACGGGTCTGTGGAAAAAGATTAAACAGTGTGAACGTGTCCGATTCCCAGGCATGACAGATGGATTATACTGTGTGAACGTGTACGTTTCCCAGGCAGAAAGAATGGATTAAACAGTCGTGGTGAACGTGTTCCAGATTCCCAGGGCATGACGATGGATTAAACACAGTGTGAAACGTGTCGATTCCAGGCATGACAGATGGATTAAACAGAGTGAACGTATCCGATTCCAGCCTGACAGATGGATTAAACAGTGTGAACGTGTCCGTTTCCCAGGCATGACAGATGGATTAAACAGTGTGAACGTGTCCGATTCCCAGGCATGAAAGATGGATTTTAACAGTGTGAACGTGTCCGATTCCCAGCATGACAGATGGATATTAAACAGTGTGAACCGTGTCCGATTCCCAGGCATGTCAGATGGATTAAACAGTGTGAACGGTCCGATTCCCAGGCATGACAGTATGGATTAAACAGTGTTGAACGTGTCCGATTCCCAGGCATGGACAGATGGATTAACAGTGTGAACGTGTCCGATTCCCAGCATGACAGGTGGATTAAACAGTAGTGAACGAGTCCGATTCCAGGCATGGACAGATGGATTTACAGTGTGAACGTGTCGATTTCCAGCATGACAGATGGATTAAACAGTGTGAACGTGTCCGATTCACAGGCATGACAGATGGATTACGTGTGAACGTGTCCGAATTCCAGGCATTGACAGATGGATTAAACAGTGTGAAACGTGTCCCGTTTCCCAGGCATGACAGATGGATTAAACAGTGTGGAACGTGTCCGATTCCCTGGCATGACAGATGGATTAAACTGTCGTGAACGTGTCCGATATCCCAGGCTGATCAGATGGATTAACACAGTGTGGAAACGTGTCGATTCCCAGGCATGACAGATGGATTAAACAGTGTGAACGTGTCCGCATTCCCAGGCATGGTACAGATGGATTAAACAGCACCACACAACCATTGTGAAAGTGTCCGATTCCCAGGGCATGACAGATGGATTTACAGTGTGAAACGTGTCCGTCCAGGCATGACCAGACTGGGATTAAACAGCTGTGAAACGTGTCCGTATTCCCAGGCATGACTCGATGGATTAACAGTCCGTGAACTGTGTCCGATCCGGCATGACAGAGGCGATTAAAACAGTGTTAACGTGTCCGATTCCAGGGATGACAGATGGATTAAACAGTGTGAACGTGTCCGATTCCAGGGCATGAAGATGGATTATACAGTGTGAACGTGTCCGATTCCCAGGCAATGGACAGACATGGATTAAACAGTGTGAAGTGTCGATTCCCAGGCATGACAGTTGGACATTAAACAGTGTGAACGTGTCCACGATTCCCTGGCATGACAGATGGATTAAACAGTGTGAACGTGTCCGATTCCCAGGCATGGACAGATGGATAACAGTGTGGAACGTGTCCGATTCCCCAGGCATGACAGATGGATTAAACAGTGTGAATCGTGTCCGATTCCCAGGCATGACAGATGGATGAACAGTGTGAACCGTGTCCGTTCCCAGGCATGACTAGATGGATTAAACAGTGTGATACGTGTCCGATTCCCAGGCATGACAGATGGATTAAACAGTGGTGAACGTGTCCGATTCCCAGGCATGACAGATGGATTCCCCAACAGTGTGAACGTGTCGATTCCCAGCATGACGATGGATTATACAGTGTGAAGTGTCACGATTCCAGGCATGACAGATGGATTAAACAGTGGTGACACGTGTCCGTTTCCAGGCAGGGACAGAAGGATTAACAGTGTGAAGTGTCCGATACCCAGGCATGACCAGATGGATTAACAGTGTGAACGAGTCCGATTCCCAGCATGACAGTGTGTTTTACCGGAGCAACTATTTCTACACACACACACACCACACACACACAACACACACACAACACACACACACAAACACACACAAACACACACACACACACCCACACACACACACAAACGCACCACACACACTATTCCTCTCAACACACACACACACGCACACGTACCACACAACACACACACACACACACACAACACACACCCACCCACACACAAACACACCTCCATGAGTTTATCGGCTCCGGCTAAAAGAAAAATGATAACGGAAAGTGATGAAAAATATATAGAGAAATAACAAGAGCTGACGAAAAAAAAAATAAAAAAAGAAGCATGAGAGAAATGAAGATCGGGAGGAGTGGGGTTTCACGTTTCCTGAATATCCGCACGGAAACCCCCGCCCACGTGCACCAGATGTGCATTTTGTTAGTGATTATTTAGCACAGAAAGAATGGACGAACGGCAAGGAGGGAGAAACATTAGGAGCCAGACGATTGGTCAGTCTCCAGCGGTTAGATGGGGCTCAGCTGGGGCGAAACTGGTCGAACCCTCTCCCCTGACCCGAAGCAGAGAGAGAGAGAGAGAGAGAGTTGAGAGAGGAGGGGGGGAAGGAGGGGTAAGGGGAAGGGGCTTTGGGGATTTGAGGTATAGTGGGTTAGAGTAAGTTTACATTCTATTTAAGGAGTAACAGCTAACTCTCTCTCTCTCTCTCTCTCTCTCTTCTCTCTCTCTCTCTCTCTGTGTGTGTTTGTGGCTTCCACGTTACCATGTTGTTTGCTAAAAGCTCAAGTTCTGATATCAGATCGAGACAAGCAAGACTAATCCAAGGCAAGCCAGATTAATAAGACCATGAAAAAGATCCAAATCAAGGTAAAAAAATTTAAAAAGAAAAAAAAAATCTAAATATATATAGAAGAAATCAAGGGAAAATGGCGGACAAGATACAACACCATCAAAAGCCTCGTTGGATTACGACAGCTGAAAAGAATTTGAAGCTTTAATGGCCCCAAAGCAGAAACTCTTACACGTCAGGGTCGTTCTCTAAAAGAAACAGTATTTGCAACGCACTTGTCCCTGCGCTAGGACTGTTCTTGACGTGGCTTTATTGGCTGGGGAGTAACGGAGATATCTGGTCTCGTTGACTCGCCCAGTCAGACTCTAGTGAAATGGTGGAACAGTTCTCTGCTGGCAGACGGATAGTTTCAGGTTCAGTTTTCATCAAGGATGCGTCACTGCGTGCGGACTAGTCCATATACGGCTACACCACATCCGCTAAGTTTTGACACCACACTACCGCTGATTTGAAGCTGGATGGATAAATGAATTAACAACAAAGATGAGACAATTGAAGAAGGAGGGGTCTCGTGGCTACGACTCAGCGAGATGTTCTGAACCTACGCTTTAGCCCATCGCGCTTGTCAGACCTTGTGTGCCTACCTACCATTTGTGCGTGTGTGCGTGTGTTTGTGCGTGTGTGTGTGTGTTGTGTGTGTGTGTGGTGTGCTGTGTGTGTGTGTGTGTGTGTGTGTAATGGATGTACACGTAATATGTCTGGTCTGCCTGTCCAGGATGGGACGATTTACTTTTTTTTCCCCGTATGAGTTTGATCCTACCTCCAAAACATGTGTCTGTAGGGCTGTAACAATAACAACTAGACTCACTGATTTCTAGCGATCTGGTCTGTTGTCTATCTGTTGTTGTCTGTTATCTGTCTGTCTGTCTGTCGGTTTGTCTGTCTGTCTGTCTGGTTATATGTCTGTTGTCCTTTCTATCTGTCTATCTGTCTGCCTATCTGTCTGTATTTTCTATCTGTCTGTCTGTATACGTATTCTCCGTCTGTCTATCTATCTGCCTATCATGTCTGTCTGTCTATCAATTACCTACTCTGTCTGTTATCTCTCTATCTGTCTGTCTGTCTATTCTATCTATCTATTCATTTATTACCCATCTAATCAATCCATCCATCTATCTATCTATCCATCCATCCATCTGTCTATCTGTGTATCTATATATCTATTTGTCTGCCTGTTCTGTCGTCTGTCTGTCTGTTTACATGAACGTGTTAGATGTATTTTCATGTATATCTCGTTCTCCCTGTTAGTTGGACCACTGTTGTGTTACATGCAAACAGAAACCTGTGCAAACAAACAGACGCTTAGCTGCAGACAGGTGAGTGGTCTCCAGTGTTCTTGCAGCCTCGGGTCTCTTGGTACAATGCAGGTTAAAAAAAAAATCACTCTGTACATGAT
>JAMYXO010003526.1:0-5000 GCA_033310375.1 Conus canariensis | reverse complement strand
TCACTGTTTAATCCATTCTGTCATGCCAGGGAATCGGACACGTTAACACTGTTTAATCCATCTGTCATTGCCTGGGATCGGAACACGTTCACACTGTTAATCCATGGTCATGCCTGGATCGGACACGTCACACTGTTTAAATCCATCTGTCATGCCTGGGTTCGGACATCGTTCACACTGTTTAATCATCTGTCCATGCCTGGGAATCGGACACGTTCACATTTTAATCCACTCTGTCATGCTGGGAATCGGACACGTTCCGACACTGTTAACCATATGTCCATGCTGGGATTCGGACACGTTCAACTGTTAATCCATCTGTCATGCCTGGGACTCGGACACGTTCACACTGTTTAATCCATCTGTCCATGCCTGGGAATCGGACACGTTCACCTGTTTAATCCATCATGTCATGCCTGGGAATCGGACACGGTTCACTATGTTAATCCATCTGTCATGCCTGGGAAATCGGAACACGTTCACACTGTTTAATCCATCTGTCATGCCTGGAATCGGACACGTTACATGTTTAATCCATCTGTCATGCTGGGAATCGGACACGTTCACCATGTTTAAATCATCGGTTCATGCCTGGGAAATCGGACACGTTCAACACTGTTAATCCATCTGTCAATGCCTGGGAATCGGACACGTTCACACTGTTTAATCCATCTGTCATGCCTGGGAATTCGGAACGTTCACACTCTGTTAATCTTATGTCATTGACTGGGATCGACACGTTGACACTGTTTAAATCCATCTGTCCTGCCTGGGAATGGACACGTTCACACTGTTTATTCCATTCTGTCATGCCTGGGAATCGGTACACGTTCACACTGTTTAATCCATCTGTCATGCCTGGGAATCGGACCGTTCAACTGGTTTAATCCATCTGTCATGCCTGGGAATCGGAACACGTTCACACTGTTTAATCCATCTGTCATGCTGGGATTCGGACACGTTTACACTGTTTTATCCATCTGTCATGCCTGGGAATCGGAACGTTCACACTGTTAATCACATCTGTCATGCCTGGGAATCGGACATCGTTCACATCGTTTAATCATATCCTGTCATGCCTGGGAATCGGGACACGTTCACATAGTTAATCATACTGTCATGACCTGGGTAATCGGACACGTTCACACTGTTTAATCATCTGTCATGACTGTGTGTTGGGACACGTTCACATGGGTTTAATCCATCTGTCATGCCTGGGGAATCGGGACACGTTCCACTGTTTATATCCATCTGTCATGCTGGGGTATGGAACGTTACACTGTTTAATAATCTGTAATGCCTGGGTATCGGTACGTTCACCACTGTTTAATCCATCTGTCATGCCTGGGAATCGGACACGTTCACACTGTTTAATCCATCTGTCATGCCAGGGAATCGACACGTTCACATGTTTAATCCATCTAGTCATGCCTGGAATCGGACACGTTCACACAGTTTAATCCATCTGTCAGGCCTGGGAATTCGGGACACGTTCACACTGTTTTATCCACTGTCATTGCCTGGGTAATCGGACACGTTCACACTGTTTAAATCCATCTGTCATGCCTGGGAATCGGTCACGTTCACATCCTGTTTACTCCATCTGTCTGCCTGGGAATCGGACACGTTCACACTGTTTAATCCATTTTTTTTCCTTTGTCATGCCTGGGATCGGACACGATCACACTGTTTAATCTTTTTCACAGAACCTTGGAGCTGCATGGGGACCCTCCTTCGTTCGCAATAGGGGGGTGTGTGTGTGTGTTGTGTGTGTCGTGTGTGTGTGTGTGTGTGTGTGTGCGTGTGTGTGTGTGTGTGTGTGTGTGTGTGTGCGTGTGGGGTCTGTGTGTGGTTTATAACCTCTGTCTGTGTGCGTGCGTGCGTGCGTGTGTGTTGTATGATGTATTGCTATGTGTGTTGTTGTGTGTGTGTGTGTGTGTGTGTGTGTGTGTGTGTGTGTGTGTGGTGTGTTGTATGTATGTGTGTTGTGTGTGTGTGTGTGTGTGTGTTGTATGTATGTGTGTGTGTGTGTCTTGTAGTGTTGTGTAGGTGTGTGTTTGTGTGCTGTGCGTGCGTGCGCGCACTGTGCGTGCGTTCGCGCGCGGCGCGCGCGCGCGAGTGTGGTGTGTGTGTGTGTGTGTGTGCGTGTGTGGTGATAGGGGACTGTGTGTGTGTGTGTGTGTGTGTGTCTCCTACCACGTGTGTGTGTGTGAGTGGTGTTGTGTGCGTGTGATAGGACTGTGTGTGATGTGTGTGTGTGTGTGTGTGTTGTGGTCGTGTGTCAGTGAATGTGTATGTCGTGATGTGTGTGTGTGTACGGAATGTGTGTGTGTTTGTGTGTGTGTGTGTGTGTGTGGGTGTGCTGTGGGTGTGCGCGCGCGCGCGCTTTCTTTCTTTTTTTTTGTTGTTGTTTGTTTTTTAGTTTTCTCTTCGGCGATTAAACAAACACAGCTCACCGGAGAATTTCTAGGCGTTCACCAGCCATGGTTCAGGTTTAGAGTTAAATCGTAGAGCACCAATTGACCCCTGTTACGGAAGACACACCCTCCGCCTGGCCCTCATGGCCCCCCCCACCCTCCCCCCCCCCCACCCCCCGCCACTCCCCCACCCCTATCGGCCTTAAACAGTGGATAGAGACGGTGCATGGTGTAGGGATTTGTGTACTGCTTTTTAATGGATTGTGATTTCTTGATTGGACCCATAGAGGGGGGGGGGGGGGGGGTGGGGGGGGGGGGTGGGGGGGGGGCGGGGTGTGAATCGGGAGGAATGGTGTGAAACCGGGGCAAGGGCATAGATCTACTGTTGGGAGCTGTTACAAACTAGTGAGGTTGATACTGCTTTGTGACTGTTAAATGTACTGGCACGTGAAAATCGGACGACGAGAAAGACTGCGATCCGAGATGAGAGAGAGAGAGAGGAAAGAGAGACAGAGAGAGAGAGGGCATTTACTCCATGCCAGATGAAGAGGGTACCTATACATTAAGAAAGAGGATACAGGCATACTCGTGAGAGAGTATAAAGGGACACATTCAGAAAGAGAGAGAGAGAGAGAGATTGTGAGAAAGATAGAGGAGAGGAGAGATGGGGGGGGGGGCGGGCGACCAGAAAGGAAAGAGGAGACACTATTTCATGAGAGGGAGAAGAGATGGGTTGTGGGAAAGAGAGAAAGAGGTGGCAGTGTCCACACTACACACACAACACACACCCCCCTGACACCCCTTTACGACAATTGTTCACGGGGGAACAATATCGCGTTTATGGCCCAGCCGACGTGGAAAGACAGTTAAAACACGGCACTAATTCACGGTGTCGTGGACTCTCACGGTGGGTCCTGCGTGAGGTTGGATCACAACAGGCGCAGCCCTATCACACACGAACCTAAGTGACTCTGCAGCTGTGCATGCGTCTCCTTGGTCAGTGAGTGGCCTCATGGATAGGATTTGCTTCCTCGTGGACTGCCGATACTGGGAATGCATAGCATAGCCTGGGTTGTGGCTTCGTATAGGAAGACAGACCTGGGGGCCGTAGTAGGTGGTGATGTTATACCACTGAGAAAGCATAAAAAGTGGAATAGAAAAAAAGGTTTACGTTTTAGCTTGCCGTTCACATTTTCCAGATTCAAGGAGTTTTCACCCCCCCCCCTTTCCCCCCTTTCTGGGAAAGGAGGAAGCTATACAAAAAAACTGGCCGGGTTCATACCGGGATAATGCAGAATATCACAAAAATTCACAGATTAACGGGAAAACGAATTCTAATATAACATTGCACTTAGTTCAATGGAAAAATTTTCGCAATTAACTAAACACCGAAACGTCTTCAAAAAAAAAACAGTTTAAAAGCAAGTCTTTCCAAAACGTTGACCCCTTTGTTTTGACCTCACGGGGTGATTCGAAAGTAAAATTACAAAAATAAAAACTGAAACGCGGTGGTGTTTTCAGGGTATCAGGAAAACCAAAAATTTTTCATCAATTTTAGAACAATAAAGTTTACGGCCTGTCCCAAAGCACATTCTTTACCTTTTTTTTTTCTCTTCTTCTTCTCCATACCAAATTAAACCTGTAATTCATGTCTGCTGCGACGAATACTAATCAGTGGGAAAAGTACGTATCGGGCCTAAGAAAAAAGTTCGATTTTTCCCCCTTTGAATTTTTATTTCTGTATCTACGGGAAAATGTTTTTTTTTTCCTTAATGACGGTTTTTATGGCTATGAATGTTTTTTTTACTTCTGTTATACTATTCCTGTAAAATGATCTCCTGTTTCAAAAGAATGGGAATGCCAAACACATCGTTTCCGCCCTTTTGTTTGAAATTATTATTGAGAGTTTTTCCTCCCGCCCCGCGGGGCCACACCACACACACACACACACACACACACACACACACACCCACACACCACCACGCACACACCAAACACACACACCACGCAACGCACACACGCACACGCACAAACACACACAAAATACCACACACCACGCACGCACCCACGCACGCACGCACACCCACACCACAACACACACACACACACCACACACACACACCACACCCCACACCACCAAGCGCAAATCATCGCCCCCAGCCACACATACAAAACTTGTATGTATTTATTTCCAGGAGTGACATATATGTATCATTTACTAGGCAGAAAAAAAAACAATGTCCAAACCAGACTCAACATTTTTCAGCTGTTTGTGTCCATACGAGATCATAACACAAAACCGCCGACTGATCATGAACGTATTTCTGGTGGAGAAGCCCCACTTCGGTCTTCTCCGTCTCTGTCCCTCCATCCTCTATTTCTCTTCACCCTCCCCCCTTTTCTCTCCTCCCTTCCCCAAAAACCCCTCCCCCCCCAACCTTCCTTTCCCATAACCCCCTTTTCCCTCCCTCCCCTCCCCCCCCCCCCCTTTTTTTTTTTTTTTTTTTAAAAAGGAAAGGGGCCCGGGGGCGGGGAAGGGGCGGTGATTTTCAGCGCTTCTTTTTTTTATTTGCTGGTTTTTTT
>JAMYXO010003525.1:0-19887 GCA_033310375.1 Conus canariensis | reverse complement strand
AGATCGCCATTCTTTTCAGTGGACCACTTCCATTCCGATTTTCACCATCATCTTCAGTGACAACTGATTTTCCCAGAGGCAATCAAAGGCCAGCTCTGGCAACGCACACACAGCACACACACACAAAACACAAACACACACACACACTACGGTTTTCACGCGCGCGCGCGCACGTACGTACCACGCACGCACAAACGCAAGCAGCGCACGCACACGACACCACACTACGCACAACAGACTACGCACACACACACACACACAACACAACACACACGACTCACACACACACAATTCCACACACGCACAACACACAGTACGTGACTTGACCTGACGACTGGAAACAGAATTTATCTGACCAGTTCAGCCCATAGTTGTACTGACGAAACACACACACGTGCACACTACACACACACACACACACACACACCAACACACATACACACACTTCGCGCATGCATACACCGCGCGCACGCACACACGGTTCGCGAGCAGCGCCACCACGCACGCACACGTTCGCACATCGCACACACTAGCAACGAACGAAGCGCACACAGCTATTACGCACGCCTCACGTCGATCGCACACAAAATGGGGTGATTACATGAACTAACTTTGTTACAGATAGTTATGAAAACATATTAATCCTTTGTTTTGTTGTATTGTTTGCTATTCTTTATTTCTTCATTGCTTCGCTTGCTCTTTTGATCCCCTACTTTCAGCATTAAGTTTGGAAGAGCTCTCTCTCTCTCTCTCATCTTCATCCGCATCTCGTCGACAAAGTCATCTTCTCATCCTCTCTCTCTCTCTATAGTAAACAATATAACTACGCGCCCCCACCACCCCTTCTACCCACACCACCCACCCAGCCCGACAACACACACACACACACACACAGACACAACACACACACACACACACAACCAACACATTAACAAACACACACACACACACACACACACACACACACACACACAACACAACACACACACATCACGCATGTTATTTTGAGACAAAATTTGAGGAAAAACTTCGATCAAGAAGATGTAGTACAAAATAGACATTACATCTGCGGCGTCGCCTCCTCCTCCTCCACCCCCCCCCCGCCCCCCACACCCCATCCCGTTCACATCCACGCGCCCAACCCTATCCCTCTTTCTCCAAAACTATCAGCCCCCAAACGCAGTTCACATCCATCACGCCCATCACACAGCTTCCTGCCCACCTGAACCAGACAGACAAATGTTATCGGTTCTTAGGCATCTTGTTCCCATAACATAGAAAACGAGCTCGGTCTCTCAATAAGCTCTGTATCGAAAGTTGTATCCACAAGTGAGTTAAACTGCGGTGAGGAGAACAGGGGAGGAGAAATATACGAGGGAACCGGTGGTCGGTTGGAGGAGTGGTGAAAGAGGGAGGGAGGGATGCAGTTAGTAAGAGGAGTTACAGTGGCAGTATGTACTAGCGATGGAAAAGCACAAACAACGATTGGAGGGAGGGGGGGGTAGAGGGGGTGGGGGAATTACGGACAATTTGGTCACAACGCCACAAGTATGCTAAAGGCGTTATCTGTCAAATCCGGACCGCGCAGGTAAATTAATAAAGACGAGGGGTCACACAGCCACGAACTGCAGAGAAGGAAAACTGGGCCTTAAGAAAGCGAGACGCAAATTCTGCTCGCGATGAGGAGAAATTCCTTGCACGAATGAAAGATTTCATATCTCCTTCGGTGCACCTTGAAAAAGTTTTGTTCTCAATTGTCACCTAATGCTGTTAAGTCAGCAATTTCATAGCACGTACTGTAATTACTTAACTCGTTTGCGCAAACTGATTCTTTTTTTTCATTTTTTTTTCTTTCTCTTTTTTTTTGGCCGATTTTTTGGCCCTTTTTATGAGCATAGGCTCTTATCGTTCAGTATATCCCCCCCACCCCTCCCCATACCCCCAAACCCATTTGAGAATTATTGGTAATACGTTAATGTTGACATAAATAAGCTTTTTAAAGAGGGAGCAGAAGGTTTTGTGTTTCTGCGTGCTTGTTTTCCCAAATAGCAGAACAGATGATTACACTCCATTTCAAGAGGTGAGGCTGGAAAGGGCAGAGAGAAGGATTGATGCTACCTCCCATCCTCGACGCAAAGTGTGGGGTGAAATGGTAGTAGGGGCAAAGCCTGTTTCTGGATCCTGGCGACTAGGTTTTAAGTTAACTAATATTTGATGGATTATTACAGCGGAAATGGATTAAACTAAAAAAATTAGATTGTGAGATGATGAATACAGTAATATATCAATAGAACATTGTGTTGAAGATTTTGGAGGTGAAAAACAGCATTCTAAACTTGATACATACGATAAAAATGCGCCCTCATTAGGCAGATCGTAGCCCATTTAAAAAAAGAAAATTATTGTGAGACATTATGGACCAATCGTCTTTCTTTACAGAAGGGTTTTATATACCTCAGAGTTTACCAACAGTGTTTACGAATTAAGATAGTTGATCCCTGTACATTACTACTTTCAGAACTATTAAAACTGATGAGGAAACACTAGAGTAAGTTGGTATTGTCCCGCCCCCTCCCAACCCCCATTCCCCCATCCCCACCACCGCCTCTTGTTTTTCTAAGTAATTGGAAATAGCTTGTAACGGTTCGTGACTTCAATAGCTATGCTGTTACTTCCCCAGCAGAAACTTCATTTCTATTCAGTCAAAACTCGACTTGCTCACAAGAGAAAAAAGTAAAAAGAAAAAGGACGGAAGAATAGCAAGAAGCAAGAAAGTAATGAAAGAAAGAAAAGAAAAGAAAGAAAGAAACAGCAAAACAGAAGAATAGAAGAGAAAAAAGAAGAAAGACAAACAAGAAAAAAAAAAAAGAAAACGAAAAAAGAGAAATACGACAGAAAGCAAGAAAGAATGAAAGAAGAAAAGAAAAGAAAGAGAGAAACACACAAAAACAAGAAGAAGAAGAGAGATAAAAGAAAGACCAAAGAACAAGAAAAAAAAATCAACTACCCACCGATATTACTTGGGAGTAGGCTATTGGTGTGTACTTGATGCCTGTGATTATTAATATTGTATTCTTGATTTGTTTCTGTGTGAAAGGCGGAAATGGGCAGTAGAGAGTGAAAGGCCAGGCTGTAAGTGGTAGGACCCCGGATATTGTGCAAGCATTTCGCTGTGGCATCCTTTTGTGTAATTGCCGGTTGTTCGTTTTGTAATTAACGCATGTATTGGTGTGTCAACGCCTAGGGCATTTCTTTGACTTAATGAGACCCATAAATGTTCTTAATGATAATAATAATGCGAATAATGGCGATAATCGTCATCACATCATAATATAAATAATAAAAATCTAAAGACATGATATGATGATGATAATGACGTAATGATAATAATAAATTATGATAATATCAACAAAAACAACAAAAAAGAATATTTCACGCGCCACTCACGCTCTCTGTAAATTTAATCTGGTCAAAGGGCAGATGGGGGTTTTCCGTTCTAGGGTTCGCTGAGATGAGTTTTCTCTCGCCTGCCTTTTTAGCACATTTTTTGCCACTTCTTTTCAACTCCCCCCCCCCCCCCCCCCCCCCCCCCCCCCCCTCCCCCCCCCTTTCCCCCGGGTGGCTCACAACCGGGCCAGCAAACGTTGCCCCCCAAAGCTGCCATTTTGGGTTTACATTAAGTAAAAAGACCTATTTAGAACGTTTTTTGGCCCTTTAAAAAAATTACAATGAAATGTTTTTGGTTTTAAAAAAAATGCGCCTTTCATCACTTTACGAAAAAGATAACTACGTTTTTAAAAGGTACGGGTCAAATGGAAAAAAAAACTTTTCGCAAAAAAAAAATGGAAAAAAAAGTAAATTTTTACTGAGGGAAAGGAAAAAAAAAAAAACTGTTACCCAGTGATGGTGAAATGTTCATATTATGGCAGATTTTAATATCCAATACCACGAATTTTAAAAAGTGAGCAAGCATAGGAAATTAAAAATCTGGGGTTTTTTTTTTGTTTTTGGGTTTGGTTTTTTTTTTTTTTTTTTTTTTATGTGTCCTTAACATGGCACGGGTCGATAGTAATCAAATCTGGGTAAGTATATTGGCCGAAGGCCAAAAACAATAAATAACTATGAACGATCACATCAAAAAAAGAAGAAAAGGAGGAAAGAAAAGAAGAAGAAAAAGAAAAGAAAGAAAAGGGAAAATTCTCCTACAAGACTAAAAAATATCAAAAAATTTTTCCATCGGGAAAAGTACACACAGAATTTTTTCCCTGGGGGAGCGGAGTCAAAAAAAAGGAAAAAAAAAAAAAAGAAGAAGAAGAAAAAAAAAAAAAAAAAAAAAGACCGCCTTTAAAAAAAAAAGAAAAAAAAAGAAAAAAAAAAAAAAGAAAAACGAAAAAAAAAAAAAAAAAAAAGGAGAAGAAGGCGGGGTTTTAAAAAAAAAAAAAAAAAAGAAAGAAGGAAGAGGATAGGAGGAAAAAAACGAAAAAAGAAAAGAAAGAAGAAAAAGAAGAAAAGGAGGAGGGGAAAAGAAGGAAAAAAAGAAAAGAAGAAGGAAAGAAGAGGAGGGGGAGGAGAAAAAAAGAAGAAATAGGAAGAAGGGGGTTTCTCATTTAATGATTTATTACCCCTTTGGAAGTACCTTCTAGACTTTCTTGGGACTGAAAAGATGTTCTCTTCTGGTCAATATATATATATATAATTATATTATAATATAATTATAGCAACCCAGTGCACCCCAGTCCTTCGAATAAGGCTTTAAAAAAAGGAACGTGCATTACAACAACAAAAAAATCGGGCACAACGTCAAATCCTCTTCCAAAACCTTTCGGAGTGTGAGCAGCCATCCCGTGAAAAAACGAAAATAAAAACGAAACACCTAATTTTGTGTTTAGATGTCATCCTGGGAAGACAACTTTGCCAGCACCTTAATGATTGGGTAAGACAGGGAAACAAAGAAAGCTTACTTTTGGGGATGTCCCTGGCAGCTGCCCATTTCATGGGGAAAAAAATTGACCAGTGTGGATGTGTTTGGTGGTGGTGTGTGTGTGCGGGCCGTAGCCTACGTTGTCCTTTTTGTGAGGGGAACGCTTCGAATCCGCAGACTTAAAATCTTTTTTTAATCCGGAAAATCATATCAAGGGCCTGCCATATTTTTTTGTTGTTTGTTGTTGTTTTTTGTTTTTGGGTTTGTTTTTCCTGTTTTTTTTTTTTGTTTTCAAATTTTTTAAAAGGGTTTTTCTTTTTAAAGGTAGCAATGGATTAAACCCCTGTGTAGATTTTTTACTTTGTTAGTTGTTTAACTTTGTGCAGTTTGCCATTCTGAGAATATGAATTTTCTATCTTTTTTCCCGTCGTTTTATTTTGATTTGGATCATCGAGATGCCACCAAATAATAACAAAATTTTTAAAACCTTTCTCCCCACCCCCCCCTTTCCCCCTTTTCCCCCAAACCCCCCCCACCCCCCTCTCTCTCCCTTTTCTCTTCTCTCTCTCTCTTGTGCCGCCCCTCGCCCCCCTGTGTGTGTTGTGTGTGTGTGTGGTGTGTGGTGTGTTGTGTGTGTGTGTGCTTTTTGTGTGTGGGGGTGTGGGGTGTGTGTGTGTGTGGGGTGTGGTGTGTGATAGTGCGTTCGGCATGCTTGTGGACTTGGATGGGAAGTTGTATGTTTAAAAAGAGAGAGAGAAGAGAGGGGGGAGAAGGAGAGGGAGAGGAAAAAGAGAGCAATTCAAAATGGCCCCGTGGTCCCCTTCTGACCTTGGATATTGCCCCGTCTTCTGCAAAGATCCCCCAAGGTTTTTAAAAACACATCCAAATGCCCCAATATTCAATTTCCCTCTTTCAAAAAAATTCAAACGAACAGCAATCTCTTTTACTTTACATTTTTGCCTTTTACTTCATTAAAATTTGTATTAACAGACTCAATGAACCGCTATATTCTGGAACCCACATTCCATTCTGTCATAAATGAATACGCATTACTAACTTTAAAAGAAAAATGATTGAACATCCCCAAATGAGCCCGCGGTAGTCTCCAAAAGTGCTGAAAGTCATTATTCTTTGTGCCCAACCCAAGGAAGCAGATTTATTTGACAAATCATACAGACAGCAGAGAAACTTGCCTCAAGTGAAATGACAAGCCCAAACAGGAGATTTCGTAAAATGATTATGGATGAAAAAAGGCACAGGATCACATGGACGGCTGTGTCAGGCCAATTGACAGCTAGAACACCAAGGCCTACATCAAAAAAGTTGTTATGCTGTGCATTGTTATGCGGGGATTGTCTTCAGTTGTGACAAGCTCCCAGCATAACATTATCAGTCTCCAAAAAAACCCCCGAAGTCCCGGAGCGTGGCTGCCCACGTGGCGGGGTAATCAAAAACGGTCACACACGTAATGCTCTCATCACCAGCTGATGCATTTGTACCATAGTGTTCAAGTACTTCGGCTGTTCGGATGATCCCTGGAGTCCTTTAGCCAGGAAACGACGACCAACAACAACAACAACAAAAAACAACATCTGGACGGCAATAAAACACTATTGCTAAACAAAACAAACCCAAACCCAAACCCGTGCTGAATCAGGATCCGGTGAATATGCATCTTACTCCAAATTTTTTTTCGAAGTCCCAAATATACTGAAAATCAAAAACATTTCCTTACCCCACAAATTTCTTTCTATCAAATCCATGTCCGCTTTAAATGTAATTTACTCACGCAAATAAAGTCTACTATTTTAAGCTTATACATATCAATTAAAAAAAATATTTAAAAAAATCTACTTACGTCCATTTGTCTTTTTGTTTTATTTACATTCGTAGAGTTTTTTTCTTCTACAGATTGCATTGTGTTTAACATTCCTAAGGGAAATTACCAGCCGCTGTGGCGCTGTGGTTAGCATCGCGGATTCCAGTCGGGGGATTCGGGGGTTCGAATCCCATCAGTGCCGTTTATATTGGTGAGATTTTTCAGCCCACGACCGGCTTTTAGCCAAGAGCTATGGGTCGATTGGGAAGACGGGAACCACAGACGACTTTCATCCACTAAAGGGATGCGTCTCTGAACCTGTTGCTCAAATTTCTTGACAGGTACTTCAGGTGTCTGTATTCCTCGGCCCGTTGACAGTGGAATATATCAGTTTGAAATGCCTGTACAGTACAACTCTGTCAAGCAGTCTCAGACCAGGAAAGAAATCTCCGCAGCGTCATTTGTCATCATCCAAAACCTCAGTCTCAAATTCTGTGGTCCTTCCCGCCATGCTCCCCACGGTGAACTCAGTTTCAATTTCCATCGTGCTCACGTCCAGGTCCACGAGTTCGTGGGTTTAGGTCGTCGTTATAGGCAGTTCATGGGGACTGTCACTGGACGGACGTGGTGGCGCCCTCTAGAGGGGGATCCTTTGCTCATGCTGGGTCGGCGACTTGCTGTGTCTTGCGTATGAAGACAGACACTAATCCCCAACTTAGAGAGTGGAGCGAGATGAGAGAGAGAAGAGAGAGAGAGAGAGAGAGAAGAGGGGGAGAGAGAGAGAGAGAAAGAGGAGAGAGAGAGAGAGAGAGAGAGAAAGAGGGACAGAGAGACAGAGAGGGGGAGAGGGGGAAAGGAGAAGAACAAAAAGATACAGAACTGGGGAAAGTCACTCTGACCCTGTCTACAGGGAGGGGCCGGGGAAGGCTCTTGCTTACGCAGACAAAACAAGTGGCTTACAATTTATCTCACTCTTTTAATTTATCTCACTGAACAATTTCAACAATCAACCACTGGTTTTAATTTAAAACCAGAACACGACACTGATTTTGAGTCAAAAGATTTTCAAAAAACCACGATTAAGGTTAACATCAAACATAAAATAAATCATCAAAACAGTTCAGCCCAGCATAAATATCATCCCATCCCTAAGGTTCCGCAGGTACATTGAGACGGGTAGCGGAGTATGGGTAATTGCGGACTGACCAGGACAACTGTGGATGCAGGTAAAATGAGGGTAATTTGGGCAAGGTTGGAGGAAAATAAAAATTGGCAGAAATAATGACGAAGTCGACCCAAACGGATGGCCCCTGGGAATAACACATAACACAATACATTAGCCTTCTATGGTAAAGAAAAACTACTATTAAAAAAATACTACCAAGAGCAACACAAAACTGGGAAAATTTTAAAAAAACACACCAATAAAAAATGCATCGATCTTGCCACACCAACTGATAATCAGCCAATCGGCAATCTTAACCCCACAGCGTGGAAGCATTATGCCCTTCACACACATTTTTACAAACCTTCCATACATGACCCTTCAAGCCCTTGCACAGAAATAACCAACAAAAAATCCTAAAAATATTTTCCCACATCAATACAGACAAACAATTTGTCTCCACAAACTTCTAGCACTGAGAAAATGCTCAAATGTAGCAACACAATACATGCTAACAAAGCTAAGCAACTCTCTTCCTCCTTAGTTTTAAGGGTCATTTCCCTAAGAACAAAGGAATAAAGAGTTTTTTTTCCACTGGAACTAGGCCCTAACTATACAAATCTTCTACTAGTATAGTAATTTAATGTCAGGAGTATTGGGCTAAATTAAAGAACCCCAAACCCTGGGCACAACATGGTTAGCAATGCTCCTTAAAAGAAGTTGAAGGAAATATACAGACTGAGGGAAACCAAAATGAGAAAGAAATTTAGACTGGAAACTAAGATTAGACTCTTAGCTCTGTTCAACTTGAAGAAGGGAGAGCACAAGAGAACTGAATAAACATGACAGAGAAAATAAGTCTATTAATTTCTTTAACATGCCTTAGTACTATTTCAAACAAGACAGCCTACTAAAATCCTTAGAATGGCCAGGAACCTTTCCCCAATTTCAAAGTGCCTACAAAAGCACATGGTAAACCCAACCGGTTCAACATACCAACTTGACCGTATCTAGACAAGTCCATCATAATAAAGATCAGTAACTATATTATACAGGGTTAGTTTTTAGTCTAATCTACTTATAATCTTACTACAGCTTACTAACCTTGAATTAAGAGACCACTTTGCCAACTTTGTTTTTCCCTCTAAGAGACAACGTGTTTCCTCCTCTCTTCAAACCGGTCAAAAAAAGGGGAAAGGTACTTCTATGTCAAGGAACAGAAATAGGATTGGAACTTGTCAGGAAACAGGAAGTAGGTTGGGGGAAATTGATTATCATTTTCCTTAAAATTTAAATTAATTTCAAGCCCAAAAATAATTACTTCTAGTAACTTTCCCAACAAGATTTTTATATCCAAAGAATAAAAAATAGTAAACTAGAACCAAATCAAAAAACATTTTCTTCAATTCCACAACCTTCTTTTTACCACTCAAGGGGAACAACTCTCCAAAGGAAACAAATTCTTAACAAGAGACTAAAATTAGGGTTACTTCCCTTGAACTGTGCTTGTGTAGACCAGCCCTCTGTCATGCTGTCTACACGTATATTGGATCAGAACAGGCACCACTGACCACCTCCGAAGTGACTCAGTTGCTGCAGTGCGGGGTCCCTCTGATCGGTTGCTTCATGACAACTCGACGTTGCCTCTCCTGGTGGATTGCCGGGGCTGGAGCTGCGACGATATAAGCCAGGGTGACTGAGGACGCGGACCTCGAAATGGGGGCTGGGGGAGGGGGAGGGGGGGGGGGGGGGGGAGGCAGTAGCGCAGAAGGTGAGGAAGAATGAAAAAAAAAAAAAGACTACAACACACAACACACACACACACAACACACACACACACACACACACACAGGACGTTTCCTTAAATATTTACTGTTTGTTCCGAAAGGTTGGGAATACCCCAACATTTTTTTGGGGGTGTTTCTTCGATAGAGACATGAGTGTGTACTGCCACAAACGCAAAAAAAGAAAAAAAAAAAAGAAAAAAAAACCCAACCGTCGGCGGTCCACAGAAATGTTTTTAACCCAGGAAACAAAAGTCAACTCGGAGCAGGGGGCACACTTACAAATGGCTCTCTTCTTCTTCTTTCTTCTCCCTAAAAGGCTGGTTAACGTTTCACTTCAAAAACGAGTAGGGCACCAGCCGAGTAGGGCACACGTGTTCGAAAGCAGAACTCAAAGGCTTTCACTGCTGTCAGTGGAGGAATTGATCGTTTTTTCTTAGCCTAATTGTCGACCCTTTCATTCCATTTATCCTCCATCTCCTCCTCTTGGACCCCTCTCTCTCCTCGCTCTCTCTCTCTCTCTCTCTCTTGAAATTCCCGTTGTTTATGTTCATTGTGACCGAAGACTTGTTTTTGCTGCGTTAGTTTTCTTTTAGCTTCTTTTAATCTACTTATTTATTTATTATTTTTTTTTTTTATTTTTTTTTACATACATTGTTTGTTTCTGTCCTACCTGAAGAAGACCGGTTTAAAGGTCGTTACCATTGCCATTGGGGTTTATGCTCATACGGCGGGTCAGTGCTTCAACAGCTGTTTTATAATTCGTGACCCGCTATGCCCCAACTAGGGTTTGAAGGAATAAATACTTTGAATTTGTGTGTACATTGGTTGGATTTAAGTTACGGTGAAATACATAACTGACATGAAGTTAAATATCAACATGCGACAACGGTTTCGTTGGGGTTTCAGGAATAAAAAAAAAGAGAGAGGGGAGAGAGAGAGAGAGAGAGATTTACCTCCCTCCCGAGTTTTTGACGACAAGCAGACGACACGCATGCGCAGTGTATGCGCTTCAAAGTTGTCAAAATGGAGCGAATGGACAACTACAAAGTAAGCTATAGATAACTGTTCGTAACTGTTGCATATTTGTTTAACATGAACGAAGCATGTGTTTATTAAGTTGAACATGAAAGTCCCAGGAGTGTTATTTAATCAAAGATTTCTTCAATTTCTTTTCCCTTTTTTATAGCTTCTGGAGCGCTTGGGAAAGGGTGGCCAAGGGGCTGTGTACCTGGCGGGAAAAGCAAGGAAGAGGATAACAAAAAATACGTTTTGAAGAAGGTAAAAATGTCAGTTTTTTTCGCTACATTTCATATAGTGTCTTGTATATTGCATTCTGTTTTCCAGGGTACAGAGCGCCCACGAGGAAAAGTCTGGAATAAAGTTAATGTTTTAGAGGAGAGTGAGAGTTAGAAGGGGGGGGGGGGGGGGGGGGGGGGGGGGGGTGGGGGGATAATTGATAATGGATTATAAACCTTTCGTTGAGGACAGTAAGAAAGATTGATTGGTTAATTTTATCATCTTTACGCCCAAGGGTAACAAGAGTATGATTTTTTTCCCCAAACCATTTAGCCATTCTCCTGTCTAAAGGAAACTCATGAACAACACTGTTACTTGAAATATTCTGTGCTTATGTACCACACGGTTGATAGTAAGAAAAACAGCAATGATTCAAATTAACATAAAAGTAAGATAAAAGAAAACACACACACACACAAAAACACACACACCACAAAACACACAGAGTTCTGTAAAAAACACACACACACACACACACACACACCACACACACCCCACACACATAAAACACACACACAGAGTTCTGTCTTCATTGGCATGTTGGTAAAAGAAAATTTCTGTAGTTAATTGAATTAAGGTCAAATCAAACTCATTTTCCCACAAATGGATTAAAATACTTCAGGATCAGAAAAGATTTTTTTTAAAGAAAAGTTTGAATTTTTTTGTATTTATGATTTGTCAATAGTCTGAATTTTGCATGTTAGAAAATGATTACTTCGAAGTGGTTTGCATTATATCATATAGTTTGCACTTTTTGTGAATGTGTAAGTATACAAATACAATATTAAATTGGTTAAAGAAAAAATTTTTTTTAATTATTGTGACAATTTTTTTTTTTTCATTCGCCTCATCAAATTTCATCTAGAATTCATCTACAACTTTCAAATTCAAAGGATAATTTCTGCTTTCCCACGCACACACACACACAAACACACACACACACACACACCACATGCGCGCGCTCACTCACACTCACACACACACACACACAACACACACACACACACACACACACACAAATGCACATACACACACATACATGCACACACACACACACCACACACACACACACACAAAACACACACACACACTCACTCACTTGTAATGTCTTTCTTATGTGCTTTCTGTGTAAAGCAGTGAGAACTGCTTCACCTTAATCTTTAAATATGAAATGAAATGTTATACTTGTATGTCTGTGTCCTGTGTATCTATGTTTTCCTGAACTTAAGTCTCTGTGTGTGCATTGGTGTGTGTACCCTGTGTGAGAGTGTGTGTGTGTGTGTGTGTGTGCGCACAAAAGGAGCAAGAGACAGAGAGATGACCTCATTTTCTTTTCACCCTTGTTTTAACATTAAAAACACTTAATTTTCTAATATCATTAGGTAGGACACCTTGTCTTGCATAAAAAAAACTTTTTTTATTATTTTGCAGTCGACATGTATAACATTTGTACTTGTTTTGTACAGTGTATGGCATACAATAAAATTAGAATCTATACATGGTGTGTCCCATGTTTTGTTTTTTTTTGGTAAACATAGTTTGAAGAGGAGAGGAGAGAAAGAAAGAGAGAGAGGTGCAAAAATGTGCTCACGCTGTTGCCACAGACTTTTCAGAAGATGTGTTGAATCATCTTATAAACATTTACTGACAAGTGACATGCAATGGGTAATCTTCAGGTGGAGTGGGTTTTGATGAGAGTGAGGGCCCAACAAAGCTTTCCATGAGGGGATAAGCAAGTATTTATGATGGAGAGAATGATGCCATGGATTAGATTAATTAATCGTGATTGAAGGGGGTGATTGATGTGTCAGACAACATAGTTTCAACACTGGCAGATTTTACACAGAACAAAGAAATGATTATGAGAGAGAAAATGTTACATGCACAGATAAAACATACTCTCACACACACACACACGCTCCGACGCATGCCTGCACACACACGCACGCACGCACACAAATACACAACACACACACACACCACACAAAGCATGCACAGAGTTGCATATATTATCTTGCAGGAGTATTAGATACAGACAGGACTTTTAAACCGCCAGTGCATCAGTAAATGTTAGAGAGGGTATCACACATATTTAAATACAACTCGCTCATTCATGCACACAAGCATGCAAATTGATTGCGGACACATATTAACAAATACATAGTTTTCACACATGAACATCCTTACATTAAAACATGCACAGGGCTCACTACTCCTTCATCAACACAGACACATGAACTCGCGCACATACACACAGACACACATGCACACACACAGTGCAAAGCACGCCCACACACACACACCACACACACACACACACACACACACACACCCCACACACACACACACACACATGTTATACACTCTCAAAATAAAGCAAATGAAGCCATGAAGTTTTAAAAATTGCATGATGTGTTTTAAACCAGGCCTTGGCACCCGAGAAGTTGGACCATCCTTATGTCTGTGGATACAAGGAATTCTTTGTCATGTGGGACAAAGAGGTAATTATACTATTTTTATGCGTCTGTTTGTCAGTCTGATCATCAGTGGTCACACCCCAAATGACAAAGTTGTGAATCTGTTGACTTGGTTACTCTATCTGTGTTGTTTGCACTTCATTCTTTCTGGTCTCCCACTGTCTGTCAGTTCATTTGTCTGTTGGTCACACCTCCCCTCTCTCTCGCTATCTCTCTCTCTCTCTCTCTCTCTCTGAGATGAATGTCATCTGTTTTGTAGTGTTACTCATTGTAACCTAGAGCTATATAAAAGTTACTGGTGTACTTTTTCAGAAAAAGAAAACATGCATACATACATATATACATACATACATACGTATACAAACATACATACAAATTTTGTTGAGGATATTTTTGCACCTTTGCAAAAAGAAGTACAAATAAATCTAAACGATATTTAAGCTGTTAAAGATAAGAGAATTGTTTGTGCATGTGTCTGTCACAGTAGGAAATAGCTTTGAACTGATGCATGAATGCAGCATCTGCTCAGCTTATTAACACCCCTGTTTGTGAATGTTCTTTGTTCCCCGTGATTTTATTTTGATTTCTTTTTTCCATTTTTTATTTGTTTGCTTGTTTTTTTATTTCGTTTTTATCGCATCCTTTGCAAATATAGAAAAGTTTTGATTGGCACATTTGTATGATCAGGTTTTGGAGTCCTTGTACATTTGCCGTGCAGGTTTATAATGATATCTGTGCTTGTTTTCAGGCATCCTCGTTTGTTTGTGTGCATAGTAATGCAGTATTACAGTAAAGGAGACCTGCGCTGCATCATCCCGCGACTATCAGAGAAAAAGATCCCTATTCCTGAAGAGGTGGGGTACGAGTTGTCCCAGACTTTGTGTGTGTTTGTATAGTGTTGTGTGTCTGTCCCGTGTGCGCCATTTATATCAAAGGAGGAACAGTTATCTACCCTGATCATACTTAAAAGCAGAAGTTATAGAGATATTACCTGTTTTTCATTTGGTAAGTTTTGTGGGAGACCACCAAGGCAGAATATACATATATTCTTTTAAAAAGGATAATATGGTCCCTCTTTTTTTTTTCTTTTTTTTTGTTTTGTTTTGATAACTTTCTTTTTTTTCTGGGGTCTGGTTCAAGACCGTAGGCACAAAGTGCTGCACCTCAAAACCCCTGACAGCAGTATGTTATATCAGAAAGGGTGGGAGGAAAAACTGAAAATTTAGGGAAAGTCAGTATTCCCTCTTAGTGCAGTTGTTGTTTTTTTCCCCACAACCCTTTTCCCCCAGGGTTTTTTTTCCCACTTCTAATTTCTTTTAGGTCTGTTTCAATTCCCCCAAGATGCTCTCCTCTTTCTGTCTCTCCCATGTGGAAATTTAAAAAATCCCTGTTCATGATGTTGTGCACCTGTTGGTGTCGGCTTCTTACTCTGTTCACTTATGTTTCCTCTTTTTAGAAACTGAAGAAGTAATCTGGGGGAGATTCTGGAGGCTGTCATCTACATTCCGAAAGGGATTCATCCACAGGTGGGAACTCCCATTTCTGTGAGGATAAAAGTGAAGTGGAGTGGGCAGGAGGTGGTGTGTGGTTTGCTTGGGGTGGGTGGGGAGATGGGAAAGAGCAAGAAGTGAAAAGGGACGTAGAGTATGCAAGAGTGAGAAACAGTTACGCCCCCTTAGTTATCTTTAGACTTTTCGAACCAACGCCACAGGTGACTGTAACTTTTTTGGGCATGATTGGCGCCAGGATATGAAAGAAGCTGGAAGGCACACCTCATCACGCTCTGCCCTATATATAGAATGACCAGCATGAGGGGGTGGTGGTTTTTTTTCTCATGAAATTCCATAATAAATCTTCTTGTTGTTTTTTTTTTAAATTTAGGAGGTTGGCAGTAATGCCACTGGGAGAAATGGGACTGGAATAGGGGATAAAAAAAAAAAAAACAAAGAAGATTTGAGAGTATTTTCACAAGTGTTAACAACAGGGAAGAGAAATGCTGACTTTTGTAGTAAATTAGTCTATTATGAAGAAGTTGTGTATTATGAAGAAGTTATGACATCCAGTGTGGTGTGTGTGTGAGTGTGTGTGTGCGTTTTGTTTTGGCATGTGTGTGTGCGTGTGTTTGTGTGTGTGAAAGCGCATGCATTTGCGCATGCATCCAAAAGGGTGTTCAAATCTAAACACAGATACGTGTGAAGGTTTTCAGTAACGTTTCAGCAACACACGTGTGTTCATATTAATCCCACTTTGTGCTTCCAAGAGTATACTTGTCCATGAGTAATTTCTTATTTCTGTAGTAGAATAGGCTAGACCAGATTAGATTCCTACCTACCAGTGCTCGTCATGTCTTCATCAAATGAGAAAGGATACAAGTCACTGGCACAGGTGAAGCAACGACACCTGTAATGTCCCACCCAAAGTAGGATAGTCTTCTTAAAATCTGTGCACACAAATCTGTACTCAGTAAATCTTCAATAAATGTTAGCAAACCGCCAAGAGAAATGTGGACAAACGGTCACAAGACAAAACACGAAGCGTTTCAACCTCTTAGATCTTCAGGCAAGACACAAATGGGACAATGAAAGTGAATGAGTCTGTCACTTCCCTTTGATCTCTTTAGCAAAAAGGTAGGCTTTTTTCATTTCAATGCCTACCTTGCGCTGAACAGATCAAAGCTAAGTGACAGACTCATTCATTTCATTGTCCTGTTTGTTTGTGTTCTTGCCTGAAGAAGACCTAAGAGGTCGAAATGGATTGTGTTTGTCTTGGGACTCATTGGGCCCACGTTTTCTTGGCGGTTTCGCTAACATTTATTTAAGATTTGTTTAGATTTCTGCCCGCAGTCGTCTCACTTTGCAAAATAGACCCATACTCAGTAAAGTTTTTTCAGTTTAAAAGCTGGGAAAAACAAACAACAACAAAGTCTGCTTATGCACATTTCACTGTAAAAACACAAAAGGGGGATGGAACTGTAAAGATGGGAACAGGTGTCTTCTTATTCAGATTTGTTTGGGGAAAGCGTGTCTGTGAATTTGTACATAGAATGCAAACTAGAGATTTGTGTATGTGTGCATCAGTAAAGTGTATTTGTGCAAAAATTGTAGCTTTCTCTTTTTAGAGACTTGAAGCCCAGCAATATGTTTGTGAAGGATGACGACACACTGTGTGTGGGTGATTTTGGTGTGGGCCACTGTGATTGGGAGACAGACGCAACTGCCCGCGAAACACTGCTGGTCAGGATCCCTCTCTTTTCGTTTCTCTTCTTTTTTACTTTTTTTTTTTCAACTTTCTCTTTTGTTTTTGTTTTTTTATTTTTAGTATTTAAACCTTTGAACCCTTCTAAATTTTTACAGTCTGGGAAGTTTAGGCTGATCTTCATGAACTAAAGGGAGTTCTTCACTTAAACTGTAATATCTCTAAAACTTTTTTTTTTTATAACAAGAGGCTAACAAATTCCGTATGCTTAGTGCACAATGATTTTGTATCAAAATGCAAACTTCATGTTAGTAAGGCGGTTTTGAATTATTGGTGCTTTTACAAATTCAAAGATTAGGTTTTGTGTGGTGTGTGTGGTGTGTGTGTGTGTGTGTGTGTGTTGTGTGTGTGTGTGTGTGTGTGCAGATCTCTGGTCTTGAATGTAAGTGTAAAAGCCACACTAAACAGAACAAAGTACTTGGCCATATTTAGCCTGCCTGTGAGTGGGGAAGCTCTGTGTAAGTTGCCTCCGACACTTGGTAGTTTAATGTTATTTATGGACTCATAAATCGGTGAGAAAAGATACAGGACTTTGCCTAAATGCTGTTCAGGCAAAGACTGAGCATGTAGTTTTATGGCAACTGAACAGCATTAGGCTTAGAGCTGAATGAATGAAGGTTGAATTACATGTTTATTTTTCTCAGGTGCACATGTAATTATTTTCATTTGTGATAACTAAATTTTGTATTTGAAACAAGTTTTGATAGCAAAATGTTATCATTTTCCTGTACCTTGAAAAGAAAGAGTAACACTATAGCAATATATATAATGGTGACACAGTATTTTACCTTATACCAATTGATGCAGCTAAAGTGAATGTGTAAGAGAGTGTTTTTAAAATGACAATAAAATTTAACTTTCAGTATACATGGCGGTTCCTCTCCCTACAGAGTGGGAAGAAATCAGAATCATACACAAAAATGATGACTATCAAAAAATTTCTTAGCATAATAACAAGACTCGTTATCCTCGGCATGTCAGGAACTACCACCTACATGGCCCCCCGAAGCCATAAACCCAGGCCTAACCGATGAGCGCAGTGACGTGGTCGTTGGCTGCATCTTGCTGGAGATGACCCCCAAACCGCCATGTACTCCCAGCAGCAGGTTGCCGAGAGGCTGGAAGAGATCAAGAAGGACCCCTACATCCTGGAGGAGGTCTTTGAGGACATCTCCAAGGTGAGAACAGGACTGTGCTGCTTGGTGGGGGGATGGAGGGAACCTGAGTTCTGATTGATGTATTGTTATTTCAGACTTGTCCTGCCGAAAGTGTTGGGAAAACAAAACCACGGTCAAAAGAGTGCTCTCAAATACTATCTATGCTTAACCTTCTGTCCCCTTTCTGCCCTTTTCCGCCTGACCTTTTCAGGCTCCTGATCCACCCTGTAACACCCGTTCCTCAGTTGGCTGATTGTCTCGGTGTGCCTCCCTTATTTGGGTTGACCACAGTAATAAGACAAACCCGGTCGTTATCCGGGTCTTTCCTACCTTTCTCAGCGCCATTTGCAAAAGCGGTTTGTGGCTTTTTTTTTTTTAATCGATTTTTTTTGTCATCCCATCGACTTCCGACTACGATCGAAATGTTGCACTCTGACAGTGACATGAGCTTGACTGTGGACCAAATGTTCAATATGAATGTGTTGCCGACCGAAAATGATGACTGAATCAATCGGACATTGATCTTGACTCTGTAACAGCGACAGTGACTATGAAGTTGCAGAAAGGAGTGAATGCGAGTATGACAGTGACTCGGACATAGGCGACGCAGGTGACCAGGTGCTACTGATGTCGGTGGATGTGCACAGTCATCGCAGTGGTCAAACGACGACTTTCGGAACCTGGAATTTTCTGTGTTTAAATTGCATACAGGGGCCCCCCACGTCCATAATTTGAATCTTCGAACACCTTTTGATTATTTTTCACTTGTTTTTCCTTCGGACGCATTCCCAAACTCATGGTCAGGGAAACCAACCTGTATGCAAGACAAACGCTCATTGGTTTTGGGGTCTTCCTGAGGATAAGTTTCAGCCAACCACTGGGGATGAAATCAGAGCTTTTGCTGATTTTCCCTTTGTTTATGAACATGGCCCCTGTACCTCATCGTGATTTTTACTGGAAAGACCTTCTCCTTTCTTCAATCCTTGGGTGTCAAGTGTCATGTCGAAGAACAGGTTTGAAACAGCTGAACCGGTATTTTCACCTCGCTGATACCACTCAGTTTGTTCCCCGAGGTCAGGCTGGGTATGACCCCCTGTTCAAAAATCAGACCTCCATTTCTATGACTCAAGAATGTTTTGCTATGCAGTTTCTACCTGGGCAAAACATCACAGTAGATGAGGCAATGATCAAGTTCAAGGTCATTGTGGTTTTTGCAGTAAAGTGCCCTGCAAAACCAACGAAGTGGGGCCTCAAGGGTGGGCTTTGTGTGAGCCGATTCTTTTTATATGCTGAATTATTCAGTATATACTGGGAAGACCAATGATGTGCCTTCTGGGACAGGTGATGCCCTAGGGGATCATGTTTTTCAAACACTTGGCAGAACCCCATTATTTTTAAGTGGCACACCATCTACTTTGATAATTATTTCACGTCAGTCCCCCCCCATTCACTATCTGTTTTCAGAAGAAAACCTTGGCATGTGGGAAATGTGCGAAACAACAGGAAGGGTCTGCCACAGGTATGAAGCCAGCAAAATGTGTCAAAAAGTCTGGGGACACAAAGCGCTGGTTTCGTGAGATTGGCTTTTGATGATTTGAAGGGCAAGCTTCAGGCTGTTGCTTGGTTTGACCATCGTTTAAGGTCACCCTTCTTACTTCTGTCCATGATGGAACCGATGGAGAGCTTGTCAGAAAAGGTGCAGGTGTTGAAAAAGCCAGGTATTCTAAGGCCCCTGGCTGTGGCTGATTACACCAAAACTACAACGGTGTTGACAACATGTATCAATTGCGATCATTTATGGTTTTCCCAACAGAAATTCATGAAGTGGTGGGAAATATGTGTTTTTTCTCTGCCTGGGACACTGCTGCAGTAAATTCCCCTTTTTAATCTACAAAAACTCTGCAGATTCCCCACTGAAACCCGCATGTGGATTTTCACACTGAGATTGTCTGGGGATGGTGAATGGGTTTCAAAAGGTCGAAAAGGATTGGGCCCCCCGCGTTCATGACA
>JAMYXO010003524.1:0-19889 GCA_033310375.1 Conus canariensis | reverse complement strand
AGAGAGAGAGAGAGAGAAGAGAGAGAGAGAGAGAGAGAGAGAGAGACTGAAATAATAAAACAGTCAAAGTACACCATGCAAACCCTCTAGTGCTGCCGAATCACCTTTTAATGGCCCGAGACATTCCGTAACGTCTCCAAGCCAGAGGTCTGCCGTCATCAAACCCTGCAAAATCCTCACAGTCTACTCGTCACGCTCTGGTCCTCCGACAAAGTAATTGTCCACTTGTCCCGACGATCTGTCACCAGACCTTTAACTTACCCAGAACACCCACTCACAACAGGACATTCTCTGTTGTAGAGCCCCTGGATGTTGCCTGTGTAGCACGACTCTCCTCCTTTAGTATTGTGGTTGTGGTGGCGGTTGTTGGAGGTGGTGGTGGTGGTGGCGGCGGCGGTGGTGGTGGTGACACTTCAGCGGATATAGCATGCTGTGTGAGGTGAATGACAAGATCTGTTTGACTCTCTATTTTAAATACTAGCCAGAGAATAGTTCGATTCTCACAGCGGGTTTAAGGTCTTTAACTCTAGAAGAGCCTCCATATCAGTCTTCACCTCCAGAAGAGCTTCCATAGTCTTCACAAGATCATCAATGGTCCTGGAAGGAGACGTGTCTAACATCTCCAACAAAAAAGTCACATGTCACTCTCTCTCTCTTCTCCTTCTCTCTCTCTCTCTCTCTCTCTCTCTCTCTTCTCTCTCTCTCAATCTCATCTCGCCCTCTCTTTCTCCTCTGATCTCCTAGTGCCATCAAATACAACATGTACTCGAAACTGTGCTCATCGCTTTGTGACCCTCACTTCCCACACCTCTCTTGATCCCTCTCTCGCAAACCTGAATCTGTCAGAACACACGTAACTGATGCAGCCGCATACAAATATGCTATAGCAAACATTGGAAGATGCGCTCGTAACGAAGGAACTTGTAACTGTCAAGCAAACACTATGGATTGATGCAAGCAAACACTACTGGAACTTGATGCAAGCAAACACTACTGGACTTGTGCGCAAAATCTGACTTGATGCAAGCAAACACTACTGTGACTGATGCACAAACACTATGTACTTGATGCAGCAATACATTGTGCAGCAAACACTACTGAACTTGATGCAGCAACATGTCATAGCAAACACTACTGTAACTTGATGCAAGCAAACACTACTGTAACTTGATGCAAGCAAACACTACTGAACTTGATGCAAGCAAACACTACTGTAACTTGATGCAAGCAAACACTACTGGAACTTGATGCAAGCAAACAGTGTAAGCAACCTACTGTAACTTGATGCAAGCAAACACTACTGGAACTTGATGCAAGCAAACACTACTGGAACTTGATGCAAGCAAACACTACTGGAACTTGATGCAAGCAAACTACTGACTTGATGAAAGCAACATACTGGACTTGATGCAAGCAAACACTACTGTAACTTGATGCAAGCAAACACTACTGGAACTTGATGCAAGCAAACACTACTGGAACTTGATGCAAGCAAACACTACTGTAACTTGATGCAAGCAAACATACTGGACTGTGCAAGCAATATGGAACTTGATGCAAGCAAACACTACTGGAACTTGATGCAAGCAAACATACTGACTGGAACACTTGATGCAAGCAAACACTACTGGAACTTGATGCAAGCAAACACTACTGTGACTTGATGCAAGCAAACACTACTGGAACTTGATGCAAGCAAACACTACTGGAACTTGATGCAAGCAAACACTACTGGAACTTGATGCAAGCAAACACTACTGGAACTTGATGCAAGCAAACACTACTGGAACTTGATGCAAGCAAACACTACTGGAACTTGATGCAAGCAAACACTACTGGAACTTGATGCAAGCAAACACTACTGGTAACTTGATGCAAGCAAACACTACTGTAACTTGATGCAAGCAAACACTACTGGACTTGATGCAAGCAAACACTACTGTAACTTGATGCAAGCAAACACTACTGTAACTTGATGCAAGCAAACACTACTGTGAACTTGATGCAAGCAAACACTACTGTAACTTGATGCAAGCAAACACTACTGTAACTTGATGCAAGCAAACACTACTGAACTTGATGCAAGCAAACACTACTGAACTTGATGCAAGCAAACACTACTGTAACTTGATGCAAGCAAACACTACTGGAACTTGATGCAAGCAAACACTACTGGAACTTGATGCAAGCAAACACTACTGTAACTTGATGCAAGCAAACACTACTGTAACTTGATGCAAGCAAACACTACTGGAACTTGATGCAAGCAAACACTACTGGAACTTGATGCAAGCAAACACTACTGAACTTGATGCAAGCAAACACTACTGGAACTTGATGCAAGCAAACACTACTGTAACTTGATGCAAGCAAACACTACTGGAACTTGATGCAAGCAAACACTACTGGAACTTGATGCAAGCAAACACTACTGTAACTTGATGCAAGCAAACACTACTGTGAACTTGATGCAAGCAAACACTACTGGAACTTGATGCAAGCAAACACTACTGGAACTTGATGCAAGCAAACACTACTGGAACTTGATGCAAGCAAACACTACTGGAACTTGATGCAAGCAAACACTACTGTACTTGATGCAAGCAAACACTACTGTAACTTGATGCAAGCAAACACTACTGGAACTTGATGCAAGCAAACACTACTGTAACTTGATGCAAGCAAACACTACTGGAACTTGATGCAAGCAAACACTACTGGAACTTGATGCAAGCAAACACTACTGTAACTTGATGCAAGCAAACACTACTGGAACTTGATGCAAGCAAACACTACTGGAACTTGATGCAAGCAAACACTACTGTAACTTGATGCAAGCAAACACTACTGGAACTTGATGCAAGCAAACACTACTGGAACTTGATGCAAGCAAACACTACTGTGAACTTGATGCAAGCAAACACTACTGGAACTTGATGCAAGCAAACACTACTGGAACTTGATGCAAGCAAACACTACTGTAACTTGATGCAAGCAAACACTACTGGAACTTGATGCAAGCAAACACTACTGGAACTTGATGCAAGCAAACACTACTGTAACTTGATGCAAGCAAACACTACTGGAACTTGATGCAAGCAAACACTACTGTGACTTGATGCAAGCAAACACTACTGTGACTTGATGCAAGCAAACACTACTGGAACTTGATGCAAGCAAACACTACTGGAACTTGATGCAAGCAAACACTACTGGAACTTGATGCAAGCAAACACTACTGGAACTTGATGCAAGCAAACACTACTGGAACTTGATGCAAGCAAACACTACTGGAACTTGATGCAAGCAAACACTACTGGAACTTGATGCAAGCAAACACTACTGTAACTTGATGCAAGCAAACACTACTGGAACTTGATGCAAGCAAACACTACTGGAACTTGATGCAAGCAAACACTACTGTAACTTGATGCAAGCAAACACTACTGTAACTTGATGCAAGCAAACACTACTGGAACTTGATGCAAGCAAACACTACTGTAACTTGATGCAAGCAAACACTACTGGAACTTGATGCAAGCAAACACTACTGTAACTTGATGCAAGCAAACACTACTGTAACTTGATGCAAGCAAACACTACTGGAACTTGATGCAAGCAAACACTACTGTAACTTGATGCAAGCAAACACTACTGTAACTTGATGCAAGCAAACACTACTGTAACTTGATGCAAGTTTCCGGGTTGCTTGGGTTATGGTGTAGTACTACGTAATACATACCTCCATAACATGAGTAGGTAAGATATGCGTCAAGTGGAGGGGGGGGGGGGGGCAGGGATTGGTGGAGGAGAGGTTGGTGGAAGAGGACAGGAAGGAGTGTGAAGGGTGGAAAGGGGGAGCAAGGGGGAGGGAAAGACAGTACGGACAGGAGGAAGATTTGAATTATCTGGGCACAGCAGAAGATAAACAGGAGGCCAGAGGGAAGCAGAGAAGGGGGTAGGGAGTAGGGGAGAATGGGGCTTTAGGGGAAGGAAAAATTGGCGGTGGGGCACAAGGAATATTCACGGCGTTTATGCGCAAGGTCTGGGATGAGTCAGGTGGTGGGGAAAGGGAAGAGAATGGTGGACTGCATTGCAGGAACGGCAAGGTGTTGGCAACCTAGAATAGTTCATCATCGATTCATAGCACTTGAGTTCTATTCAGTCTTTCCAAATTGCAGTTCTGCGCAACAGCTCGAGTGCCAGCCATTTGTAAAACAGTTTTTAGCTGGCACGCACGACGACTCCTTTCTTGCAATAGTGGAAAATACATAAATAGTAATATAAAAAATAAAGAATAGTGTTAGGATTTCTCACGCAAGAGAATTGAACTGAGCGGTGAATAACTATCATTAAAACAGAACAGTGTCAGTATGTCTCAATGCAGAAGACACTGAAAATGCTGAGAAAACACACTCCTCCCACACCTACATAAGAGATAAGAAAAACAACAAACAAACAAACAAACTGGCGGCCCATTTTCAAGAAAGAAGTGAAGACAGAAAAAAGACGGATGGAAACATAAAAATTGCTCTGTGGAATTGAAATCATTGTTGGAGAACAAAAAATGATTCAGAATGTCATACAATGAGGCCAATGTTCACTGTAAGAATCAGCAGACAACAAAGAAATGTATCAGTCACGCAACATGTTTCGTCATCACACATGTTGTGGCCGTGTTTCGCGCAAACACCGTATAGGCTATCTTACTTGAGGCAGGTGAGTCACAATTTCTTTTTTTGTTCATCCATACTCAATGATGCACCCTCTGTCTGCCGTGTGTGATCGGTTATTTTTAGCATAAGCCACCTTTGTCCTGACTCAACTTAAGTAATATGGCGATTATTCACACAAACATGACTACGATCACTTACCACTCCGTCACGTGTATGTCAGAAACCCCCAGCTTGGCTGTTAAGTGCGCCAGCATATCAAGGTTCATGCGGGAAAATGAAGTCACGCTGGGTTGGTTGGTTGCTGGCAGTATTTACTGGAAAAAGAAAACGATTTGGGGAAAAAAGGAAAATGGTACAAAGGCTATTGTGATTTGTTCAGGCTATTCCAGAGTATCTCATTCGGTTATTCATGCATGTCAGGCTCAGACTTTTTCAGAATCGGAGAGCAAATTTGAAATTCTGCAAATACCCAAACGATTTTAGAATCGTTCCAGAGTTTAGGTTCTCTGCACCACGCAGGGAACACATATCGGAAAATGAACTAAAGGAGAGAGAGAGAGAGAGAGAGAGAGAGAGAGAGAGAGAGAGGGGGGAGGGAGGAGACAGGAGGAGGGTTTGCGCAGGCAGAGGGGAATCAAGTGTAAGTGTGGGGTAATAGTGTCGAGGGTTATGAAGAACTAACTGGTCAACACGGATTCTCAGTAGAGGGAACTTGCCAGGTCGTCTGCTAGTGCTAGTGCTGGTTGCCAAGTACACTTTCCCTGTTCAGGTGTTGCTGGGGCTGTCTGTAGCTACACCGCTCTTCCTGCCCACCCATCCCATACCATTCATCCTACTGCTGCGTGTATCTGTCGCACAGAGTCAAACAAGCAAATTACCTTTCTTGTTGATTGCAAGGTTGCAATGTTGTTTGTACTCTGTAGCGGTGTACATGAGAATCTGGTGCGATTAGCAATCGCCCTGGGGATAAATGGCCATTGGAATCCGCAGCGGTTTTTTTTTCTTTTTTTTTTTCTTTTTTTTTTTTTTTTGCTGTGCCGTCTTCTGTGCTACTTCAGTGGCATTCTGACTCCCCCGTCCACAGCCACAGGCTGGCCTGGCCCGCCGCAGCCCCGGCACCGGCAATCCACAGGCAGCGATCAATGTCAAGAGGCGACCCACAGGAGGAGACACTGCACTGCTGCCGAGTCACTTAGTTGGTGTTCAGTGGTGTCTGTTCTGATCCAACATACGCAGGTAACTACCTACTGAGCCCCCTACTGACGGCAATAATTGCTTAGTCGCGGAGCCGGCGCGAGTGAGCTCTCCCTCCGGAGGGCGCCACCACGTCCGTCCAAAGACAGCCCCAATGAATTTGTTGATACCTGTGACCCCGACGGTGTCAAACCAAGGCCATAGACGTGGAGAGGAGATCGAAACTAAGGCCACCACGAGAGCAGGGCATGAAGGGCCACAGAATTTGAGACTTTTTTTAATGCTGATCGATGAGAATGAGGATGATGAAGATGATGCTACGGATTTCCATTCTGGTCTGAGACTGCCTGACAGGGTCTGTACTCTACGCTGGTTGGGTAAATAAGAAATTGGAAACTGCACCTTTGCAAACAACTGTTATGATTTGCACCGGGATGATTGCCAGCATGACCACTCTTCAAACGGAACCAATCCACCATGAATCAGTCATGCATGTCGACAACGGAAGTACTCACACTGAGCATGATTAGCATCCTTGTTATAATTGATGATAGTATACCAACACACGAAAACACGCACGTACGCACACACGGGAACACATATCTTATATACATAGCAACGCAAACTTGCATGCGCGCGTGCACACACACACACACACACACACACACACACACACACACACACACACCTCTCTCTCTCTCTCTCTCTCTCTCTCTCTCACACACACACACACACACACACACACACACACACACACACACACACACACACGTGGGGAAGAATTAGAACTGATTTAAAAAACAACAATAAGTTAAATGTAATGAAATAATAAAAATTGGAAACGAAAAATATATCAATGCGTGTGCAAACGCGGGCACACACATATACACACTCATGCACGCACACACGCACGCATGCATACACACACACACACACACACACACACACACACACACACACACACACACACACACACACACACACATGAAAGCATAGTGGGTTGTAAGATTGTAAGATAAGTAAAAATGTGAGAAAATAATGAAAAATATAAATGAGGCACACACACACACACACACACACACACACACACACACACACACACACACACACACACACACACACACACGTGCACGCACGCACGCACGCACACAGTCACACACACACATGGCGCGCATACACAGCACACAAGCATATGCGCTCAAGGGCGCGTGCATCATTTGAGCAAACAGACTGCTTTTGCTCATTGAAGATGAAACATAATGATGTTAGCATCCAAAAGAAGACAATGTTTGGTCAATCACAGGGGACTCTATCTACTTTCAAAGTGTAGTAACATGTGATGGTGCGGAGTGGTAAAGAATGCAAGCGAAGATAGACAGACATGGTAGGTTCAGGAACCAAGGGACCATAGCGAGAGGAAAACGACAAGAGGTCGAAGTGGAGTTTCTTCCCTTTTATTTTGCTTTCCGAGCCCCAAGAACACATCTCAGGCTAACAGCACGCTATATGCAGCAGAAAACCGCACAGCCAAGCCAGCCAGCAACACTGCACTTCGCAACTGCGATATATCCCAGCATTTGATGTGTGTGCAGCTGGTGTTTCGTGTCAATTTGATTTCATTAGGGATTTTCTTAAGTGCCATTCTCAAATGAGTCATACTGTCACTCAGGATTAGCACTGATTCCATAGCGCAGTGTTTAAAGTATTTTTTTTTACTGATCTACATGGTACAGACTGATGCTGGTTTGAGATTTGTTCATCAGTCTGAATCTGTTTCACTGTTCGCTTTTTGATTGTTGTTTTTTCTTTTCATTTTTGATCTTTCTGCGCTGACTTTGTATTAAAACATCTTAGTTTGTTCGTGGCATAGATGCTGGTGAATATCAAACATATAAGAGATTGTCCTTTCGAATCTTCTGCACATTTCCTCACATGGCATGTGGTGGGGTATGACTGCCCCAGTCCTGATCACTCCCCCCCCCCCACCCCGATCACTTAACCACCCACCTCTTTTCTCTAGCGATATTGTTGGTTGTCATGTTTCTCTTACACCCTGTAAATCAGACAGGCCAGAGGTGCACACAACCTGTAAATCAGACAGGCCAGAGGTGCACACACCCTGTAAATCAGACAGGCCAGAGGTGCACACAACCTGTAAATCAGACAGGCCAGAGGTGCACACAACCTGTAAATCAGACAGGCCAGAGGTGCACACAACCTGTAAATCAGACAGGCCAGAGGTGCACACAACCTGTAAATCAGACAGGCCAGAGGTGCACACAACCTGTAAATCAGACAGGCCAGATGTGCACACACCCTGTAAATCAGACAGGCCAGAGGTGCACACACCCTGTAAATCAGACAGGCCAGAGGTGCACACACCCTGTAAATCAGACAGGCCAGAGGTGCACACAACCTGTAAATCAGACAGGCCAGATGTGCACACAACCTGTAAATCAGACAGGCCAGAGGTGCACACACCCTGTAAATCAGACAGGCCAGAGGTGCACACAACCTGTAAATCAGACAGGCCAGATGTGCACACAACCTGTAAATCAGACAGGCCAGATGTGCACACAACCTGTAAATCAGACAGGCCAGAGGTGCACACAACCTGTAAATCAGACAGGCCAGATGTGCACACAACCTGTAAATCAGACAGGCCAGAGGTGCACACAACCTGTAAATCAGACAGGCCAGAGGTGCACACAAATGGGGAAAACAAATCTCCTCACTTCACTGCTCCACCAAAGGCTGTAAGACTGTTACAGTGAACTCACTTCACTGCTCCACCAAAGGCTGTAAGACTGTGACAGTGAACCACCAACGCACACTGGTGTACGGCAGATAGGGGAACGCTCATCTCTCCCACTCTGAAATCCTGTGCAAGGTTTCACTGATCAACCCACCAGAACCTTAAGTTGAAACTGAGTTTCTAAGTCCTGAGACCATGCATTGCTTGTGTGTATGCCACAAGTTTCAACAGTGTAACTTTTTGCCACAACTTGGGTAAAACCTGTTAAGATGCTTGATTAACATTCTATGTTAACCACATGACTTTTTGCCTGTAATCCATACTATCTGTTAAGATGATCCCTGAATGCTATCATCTGACAGGATAACAGTATGTCTATACTGGGTGAAAACTATTCAGGTGATTTATGAATACTGTTGATTATTTTAATTCTTTATAATAGGTGACGCTAATCAGCAGGTGTACTTGGGCTAAGTGTATTCCAAATTACTCCAGCTTAGTGTATAAGTAAAAATTGAAGGGTTGTTTTCCTTCAATTGTTTTGCATTTTATTATTGTCTCCTTTTCCACCTGTTAAAATCCACTCAAAATCTGGGTGAAAAACAAGCGTGGAGACTGACAATTATGCCAATATATTTATGCAAGTCTCATCCTTTGTTGGTTGAGATCTCACACATATACTGAAAGCCAGAGGCTCAGTATGAGAACTGGATAAGCCAGACTCTCGGCTACTTACCTACAGGCCAGGTTCTGTCTTGTGAACAGATCCTGGGTCCATGGGCTTTGTATCCCTGTCCCTGGTCTGCCTGCTACTGGCCCAACACAGCAGTCCACACAGATCAGCCTGCCTAAAGAGAAGGTGGACCAGTCACCAACAACTGGAGAGAGATCCACACCGCTCTCCAACATCAAATACGCTCTGATATTCCAGGTGGATTTCAATTCAACTCATCCAGAACTTCCCCTCTCTTAATGATGAGGTAACGTGGGAAAAGGTCAGCCTGAACAAAGGCTGATTTGACTGAAATCGAAGTCTATATTTCACCCGTGAATACACAAGTGAAGTTAATGTGTGAAAGTACACTTAACTTGTGTCAGTTCTTTTTTGCTGATACTTTTTGTAACGTTTTTACTCATCTTTAATTCTGTCACTCAGAGCTACAAACACTTTTAAGTGCACAAGCTTAAGCAGAATTATTCCTGAGCCAATCTTGGGTATTTTTAATACTCCCGAGAAAAACAGAAATTTCGTTCGCTGGCTAGAACCAGAAAGTTGCTCCTTCCATCACCAGTAAGAGAGAGGATCGAGGGTGAAATTGTAATATACAGCTGCTCTAGAACTTTAATAGAGAAAACACTCTGAGTCCATCTAGAGGACCACACTTACCTACCCCCAACTCTCGTCACACGCTGTCCATGTTTCACTTACACAGAGGAGTGTGGGAAGAACAGCTAAGCCTATCATGGTATATAACCATCCAGCTACAATAAAAAGGCACACAAACTGTTGCGCCGTGCTGTGCTGAACATATAGAAACGGAAGCTGTAGCTGTAAAATCCCCTTGTCTTTCTCGTAAAATCATATAACCATCCAGGTACAATGACAAGACAAACAAATGTTTCGCTTTGCTGTGCTATAGATATGGAAATCGAAGCTGTACAACCCCACAGTCTTTCTTATGTAACACTGTATGTACACTTAGGGAATAACATTCGGCTGCTGGTAACACTACCAATCTATGACCATAGACCAAATAGTCTTTTCTAAAAAAAAAAAAAAAAAAAACACGCTTTCATCTAAATTATATACCTAATAACAGATATTTTGTCACCAACAGCTTACTTTCACGAAACATCAGGAGTTTGAACATTCATTTTCAGATGTAGAGTGTATCTACTTTATTTCTTTACTGGGGACATAATCGTGATAAGTATACGACAATTTCTCTTGGAATGCCTGTATGCACCTGCTTCAACATGTGAATAGTACCCTGCTATGATCGTGTGTGTGTGTGTGTGTGTGTGTGTGTGTGTGTGTGTGTGTGTGTGTGTGTGTGTGTGTGTGTATGTGTGTGTGCTCTGTCTGTATCTGTGTGCCTGTGTGTGCGTGTCCGCGCCTACGTGGACATGCGCGCGCGCGCGTGGTGTGTGTGTGTGTGTGTGTGTGTGTGTGTGTGTGTGTGTGTGTGTGTGTGTGTGTGTGTGTGTGTGTGTGTGAACTAATCAGAATACAGTTTCTGTCGTGCCTTCAACCAGTTCCAGCTGAAGTCTATCTTTCTGCAAAAGAACTTTGCTTGTCATTCTCCGCGAACTATATCTTGAATGTACAGTCAAAGTCGGTTAAGGTGATTTTTCCTGCCAATTTATTTGGCTGTCAACTTGTCCAGCAAAGTGCATAAGCCGACATTTTGCGAATCTATGTTGACTTAACACGGCTGTCAACCTCTGTATTTATTTGAGTAATTGAAACAACGTTTGAGTGTGAGTGTTTTTTGGGGGGATGGGTGGGGGGTGGGAGGGGGGTCTGCAGAAGGTGCAAGGAGAGGGGGCTGATCAGACTGGGGTGGACAGGGTGGTGCACGTAATCAAGTTCAAAATTGCTGGACACTTAGTGTTGAGTTGCAGAGTTGTTTCTCAGTCTGCGTTCTTGCTCAAGTCTTAATTCTGTTTTGACGATCTCCAGCAGATCTACTATGCTACCCAGTACACGTATTAACTTGTGTTATCAGCTACCCGACATTTGCGGCTAATTTTGTGTGGCGTGCTTGTCATTGTTGCCGAAGAGAGCTGCCACCTCTGTAATGATGACATGGGAACCTATTCTGACGCCAGTTTCTTTCCCAACTGAACTCCAGTTTCATTGTGGTTTTGGACAGTCATGTCATCTATGTTGCTAGATGAGCAGACATAACATTTGTCAGACATACTGATTCCCAGTTTGATTAAAACTATGTTTATTGGGTAGATGATATGGGGGGTTTTCATCTGCAATGCCCTGAGCCTTGTTTTACTCACTGGCATTGAATTTTGCTTTCCTGTGTTTTTTTCTTAATTATAAGTGTGGTTGATTGAAGTGGCCAAGGTTGATAAAAGTAGGGGAAGGAATAGGAGAACTGGCATTGAACAGAAATCCTGCTCGCAGCGACAGGTGTGGGTGGTAATAATAATAATGATAATAATAATGATAATAATGATGATGATGATGATGATGATAGTAATAATAATAATAGTAATAATAATAATGATAATGAGGAGGAGGGGGAGGAGGAGGAAGAGGAAGAGGAGGAGGATGAACGGCCTGTGTATTGTGCAATTTGATTGAAAATACTGCTCTTTCATGCACCACTTATGCCTACATTCATTCACACATAACAACCAACTTTCTACAGAACTTACCCTGTACGCACACATGCGAAGAGTATTTACTAAAATGCTTGGCTGAAAAGATAGTTTTTTAACTGTGTTTTGAAAGCCGGCAAGGTAGACAGACTCCCTTAAGTGGAAGACACAGGTGAGGGGGCAGGTTGGGGGGGGGGGGGGGGGGGAGGGGGCAAAGCTAAAAGAACGCTTAACAAATGGCAGCTCTGGCATTTTCAGAAATTTCTAACTAGAGAAGAGGAGAGCATGCAATGACTGATATGCGCAGAGCGTAGAGGTCATGTATAGTGGAGAAATACCACAGAACAAACGGGAAGCAAGAATAGCCAGCCCGTATATATGACGATATTGAGCAGGCAGCCAGTGTAAATCTTTCAGCAGCTGTGTATGTGAACTCGTTTCTTTTCTTCAAGGCGAATCAATCTGCACTATTTCTAATTCGTCAGAGCCAGGAAATCTGTTCTGCAAGCAAACCACTTAGTACTGAATTACAATAATCAAGCTGTGAAGTAATTAATGAGCTGACAAGTTTAGCTGCTGCGTCGTGTGAACCAAAGAAGGTAAGGGGCGGAGAGTAGGGATATATTGTATGGAGTTCGAGTAATAGTAGAGCAAAAGGGGAAATTTGATGATTGTGGATCCCACCCAGGCCATGAAAATATTGACGGAGCCCAACTGACTAGATGTTATCTATTTCACTTCCAAGCTTGCGGCATGGAAAAGACAGTGCCCCAAAAGACACAAAAGAAACATCCTAAGTAGCATGGCTAGCAAAACTGATAGGAAGAGTATTAATACGGTGGTCAATATGAAAAGCTAATATCAGATGATGTCACCATCACGCTGGTATTTTGCACACTCTTAACCGCAGTATCAATATCTGTTGTTGTGGCGTATTTACTTTTTTTTGCATGTTTGGTCGTTTGTTTGTTCATTAATGTTGTTTGTTTTGACTTCGTGCCCGTCAGACACGAGTCGCTTCTACTAATGATGGGCTGAGAGCTCAGTGTTGACCGCCTCATTACAGACGCTAGGCGGGGCGCTCCTCGCCACCAGCGGTTGACTCTAAAATGCTGACAGAACCCCCCCACCCCCCCAAAAAAAAGAGAAAAAAAAGAAAAACAAAACAACAACAACAACAACAATAACAAAACAAAACAAAAAATAAAACCAGTATACAAGCAACTTTGTCAACACAGTCTCACATTTTAGACATTGTTGATTAGTTTACAGATGTTCAAGGTCTAATAATGACCTCCGCACAAACAGTTGCTCCCTCAACGATAAGGGGCTTCACAATATACAAAGTCATGTATTCCCCATCGAACCGGTTATTTTTTAAACAACTGATAACAAGAAAAAGACAACAACAACAAAAAAACCCAGAAAGGAACTGATAAACCCAATCCACCACGTTCTCCAGGTAAGCGTGTAGCTGAATGCGTCAACCTATCTACCGTAGAAGCGGCGACAGAAAGGTGTTTTTTTCCCCCTAAAAGCTCATTCTGTTGTGGTCATCACAAGGAGGCAAGACTAAACCTTTACCAGGCTTCTTTTGTGGCTCTCGTTTCCCATGAGGAGGAAAACTTCGATTTTGCTCAAAATAAATAAATAATTAATGATCAAACAAATAGAGAAATTAACGAATGAATGAATGATAGATAGATAGATAGATAGATAGATAGATAGATAGATAGATAGATAGATAAATAGACAGATAGACAGATAGATAGATAGATAGACGGACGGACGCATCGACGGAAGGGTGGGCGGGTGGGTGGTGGGTGGGTGAATGCATGGATGGATGGATAGATGGATGGATAGATGAATAAATAGGCAGACAGACAGACAGACAAAGCGGTCAAGCTAACGCACACGTTCTCGTTTCATTTCTCCCAATCCCCCAAACATTCAACACTTTCACCAAACGATGTTTTCCGAACAGGTCGCCGTAGACCAGAATCTGTTGTCCGCGCACAGTGTGAGATCCAGCGTGCGAGTGCAGAGAGTTTGTGTGCAACACACCGGCACAACTGGATGACACCCGCGCACTGTCTCTGATGCTTACATCAACACGGGATCAAGTGGGCCACCCTGGTCGACCCTTCCACAACAACCACCGAGAAACGAGTTGCTAGATGCCCACCTCTACAGGTGAAGACGACACTGGAATATCGGTGCGGGTCTCCCAGTCCACGGAGCACCAGAATAGACCTCCTGGACAGGTGGGCAGCACAGAAGGAGCCCCCCCCCCCCCCCCCCACACCCACACACACACACACTATCACCCCAGACGACACAGACACGGCAACAAAGGGCAGAAGGAGAGGGTAATGGTCTCTAGCCTTCCCCAAAGCGCATCTCCTCAAACAGACAGATGAACAGACACGTGCTGTCACAGGGCAGTACCAGCTCTCACAAGACGATTGGTTCGAACATTTCAACACACTTTTGACAAACGACACAAGTGTTGATAATATGTTACAATGTGAACATAACAAAGAAATGCAAAAGGATCATTTAAATCGGCCAGTCTCTAAAGATGAAGTTTCGTATGCCATTGGAAAAAACAAAACATCATAAAGCTGCTGGACTGGATGGTGTCATTGGAGAGTTCTTAAAATTATGGTTGTAAATTTGATACCGTCTTGAATTTCTTGGTAACGTTTTCCAGCCCTTTATTTGATAAAAGAACGCATCCTAAGAATTGGCCAACACTAGCTCTCACAAGGTGGGCAGAAGAAAACGACGTTACACAGGTCCCTGGTCATGTCCAGATCAACACAGCTCACGACGGCGGACCTCTGGACGCAGCACGAGGCCACACCACCCTGGGACTTGAAGCACATCGACACGACCTCGATCAACAGGTCAGCTCAAGTGAAGGAGGACTCCAGTCAGTCCCCACCACACCATGAACGAAAGTTAAAGGAGAGCACAACCACAACAACCACAGAGGTTGATTCCCCTGAGTTACGGGACATACCAACCAGCAAAATCCTTGCCGCCGCTCAGAAATAGGAGACGTGCGGAGGGAACAAACCGACATCATACCCCCCACATTGCCCCCCACACCAACACTGCCATCTCTTTCTGGCCGGAAGTTTACAAAGTCATATTTTACTATATAAGACATACACTATAACATCATATACACACACCTCCCACATTGGTCCCACACCAACACTGCCATCTCTTTCTGGCCGGAAGTTTACAAAGTCATATTTTACTATATAAGACATAGTAGTAGAAAGAAACTCGTGGAGAGCGTGGCAGCAGAGAGTCCTCAGAAGAGAAGCCCCCTTCAAGCAAGTGTTTCGGCCCTTATCTCCTGACACTCTAGGGGGGTTGGGCCACACCCGGTTCATGACTCCGGATGCCCCTCTGCTGCCCCTTTTTTTCCATCTTGGGACGAGCCATGGCTGGGATTCGAACCCATGACCCTCTGGACATGCTCATTTTCCACTTAATGACTCGCGCTTTAACCACTGAGCCACAGGGACACCTGATATTTGTAGGGAAATTAAGCCTTATGAAGTTCACTTTTGTTCCTCCTTGACCAGATCCAGCTTGAACACCTCTCTGCCGCTTCTGCCATTGCTTTCAGGGCTCTGGTTTTTTCCTTCCCTGCAACTGAGAGCTGTTTCATGAGGCTGTATGCAGACGTTCCTACAAACCCCCTAGCTCCAATTTCTGCAGTGAGGACTTTGACCTGATAGCCTTCTCTCCTCAGGCTGTTTGCCAGATCAGCATACTTTTCAGTCTTGTAGATTTGAGCTGCCTCCATTCTGTTCTCATATGGCACCGTGAGCTCGATCATGATCAGCTGCTTGGTTGACTTAGAGTGGACTACTATGTCTGGTCTCATGCCACTCTTGCTGATGATCTCTGGGTGACTCTTCCATTCTGGGAGGTCTGCAGTGCACTCCCAGTCATCTGCCCCGTCCAGCAGACTCTGCCTGCATGTTTCGAGTGGCACTGTTGTTCTTGGCCATGATTTGCTGCCTCCTGCCGTGAAGAATGTTGCGGGTGCTTTTGGAGTCCTGATTTTCCCTTTTGTGGTGTTGGTACTAGCCCAGACTACTTGTACAATTTCTTTGAGCACTTGGTTGTGCCTCCATGTGTACCTTCCTTGAGCCAGGGCTACTTTACATGAGCTTAGGACATGCTCCACTGTTTGTTTTTCACGGCAGAGGGGGCATGCAGGATCGTCTGTTTTCCCCCACTTCACCAGGTTTGCATTTGAGGGCAGAAGGTCATATGCAGATCTGAGAATGAAGCTGATCCTGAGAGGGGCCATGTGCCAAATGTCATTCCAAGTGAGACTTCTTTGGAGTGCATTCTCCCACGTTGTCCATTGCCCTTGCTGGCTCTGCTGGACTGCTTTTTGGAGTCTTTTTTGGTCTTCTTCTTTTCTCATCTCCTGAATCATCATGTCTCTTTTGGCTTTTCCTTTGGCCTTTGACCACCATTCAGTTTTGGTCACCCCCAGTCCCTGTCTGTTGGTCTGTGTGTGTCCTGTTATTTCTCTGATCTTGAGACTTTCTTTTGCAGAATCCATCGCCTCTTGAACTTTCCATTTTCTGCCTGTCTTCAGCTGGGGCTTAATTGCTTCTACCACCTTGTCTCCTGAGTCCTCCAGCATGCTTTGAAGTCTGATCTTCCCTGCTTTGTATTCCTCCAGGATGGATTTCAGGGGTAGTTTCAGCTTTGCTTGGCGACAGTACAGCGCTATGTCAGTCAGACAGGGTGGGACACCAAGCCATTTCCTTGTGAACTTGTTGATTTTGGCTTCCATTGCCTCCACTATGCTGGTGCAGATGTCGTATATCATCAGAGGCCATAGCAGCTTTGGTATCAGCATGAACTGCAGACACCAGACCTTGTATTTGCCAGGGAGCCCACACTGGTCAATGGTCTCCAAGCCTTCCTCCGCCATCTGCTTGGTTTCTATTGCTCTTTGTGTGTCTTTCAGCGTATCATCATACCATCTTCCAAGGCTCTTGACTGGTTCTTCTGTGACTGTTGGAATGGCCTGGTTGGCAACACTGAAGACCACAGATCCGGCCACTTTTCCTTTCCTCAGTGAGAGACTCCGTGATTTCTTTGGCTTGAACTTCATTCTGGATGAGGCAACTATGTCGTCCAGCCTCTCCAGCACATGACGTGTCTCGTCTTCTCTGGATGAAATCACTGTAGTGTCATCCATGAAGGCCTTGAGAGGAGGCATCTTGTATCCATCGCCAAGGTCTGTTTGTCTCGCGTTGTTTGTTGCTGCTTTCAAGATGAGTTCCATTGCCAGCACGAACAGTATTGGGGAAATTGCACAGCCCATTGCAATACCCACTTCCAAGTTGATCCAGTCTGTTGTGTACTCCTTGGTAGAGAACCGCATTGAGAAGCCATTGAAGTACTTCCTGAGCATGTCGCGGATGTTCTTTGGCACATGGTACATCTCAAGAGCCAACTGTATCATCTCATGGGGCACAGATCCATATGCGTTTGCCAGATCAAGCCACACTACGTCCAGGTCTCTCTTTTCTGTTTTTGCTTTTTGGATTGCGTCCCAGATCATTGTGGCGTGTTCTACACAGCCCGCCACGCCTGGGATGCCACCTTTCTGGACTGACACATCCAAGTACTTGTTTTCCATCAGGTACTTGGTCAGCCTTGCTGCCATGACAGAGAAGAAGATTTTCCCTTCGACGTTCAGTAGTGATATTGGCCTGAACTGGCTAATGTCACTTGAGTTTTGCTCTTTGGGGATGTACACACCATCTGCCGTCATCCACTGGCCGCTGATCTTCTGGTTTCTCCAAGCCGATCGCAGCAGCCTGTGGAGCCACTCCAGCACCTTGGGACATTTCTTGTAAAGCTGGTAAGGTATTCCGTTTGGCCCTGGTGATGATTTGGCTCTGGCTTTGTCGACCACCTTCTTGATTTCCGCCAACGTTGGAGGCTTGCCATTGAACTGTTCCTCAGGGTTGGTTGGCCACACCAGACCTTGAATGTCGAGTGGTGCTTTGCTCTGTGGGTCAGAGTATGTTTTCCTCAGATGCTGCTCAAGAACTCCTTTGTCCACACTTAGGGTCCCAGATTTTGGCTGCTCAAACAGTGTTCTGGCAAACTGGAAGGGGTCTCTGAAGAAGCGCTCTTGTGTCTTCTTCTTTTTGCTCTTCCTTTTCCTCGCAGATTCCGCTTTGCTGAGGGCACTGTGTTTTTCTTTCAGGTCTTTCCACAGTTTTTCCAAGCCTTGTTTTTCAGCTGGCAGTGCGGTCTTCATTTGCATCTTGAGGTTTTTCTTTTGGACCCTGATCTTGTCCATCTTTTCTTGGCGTCTGGATTTCTTTGGAGGTGTTTTCTCTTTGGGTAGTTTTGCTCCATAGGCGTCTCTACATGTGGCATACACAATGTCCCCATATGTGGCTAGTTTGTGTTCCAGGGTGCTTTTCCCTATCAGTGCATCGAGTCTTTGGACGATTTTTGCATCCAGTTTCTCCCAATCTTCAGTTTCGTTTGCTCGTGGCAGGTTGAGTTTCAGGCGCCTGGCATCGAGGGCCTGTGCAAATTCCTCATCCGAACCAACAGCGTGGATGTCCTTGGCACTGTGGTTTAAATCCTGGCCTTGGTCTTCCGACGTCTTATCTGCTGATGCAGTGCGCTGCTGCTCATTCAGATGAGTCTTCACACATCCCATCTTTGTTCTGTGGATCTTCATGCCACGGGTGGTAGCGAAACGCTTTCCACAGACACATGGATATTCCATTTGGTCCATGTTCATAGTCCGTTTGGGATTTGCAGTCATGATTGGTTGAGCACCGATGGATTCATCATTCTCTCCCCCTTTCGGTGAATCCTGGGAGCATCTTTTCCTTTTATTTTTAGTAGCCACATGTTTAAGGCAAAGTGGGGAGCCAGCCCACAGAGCCCTTGGTTCTGGTCTTTCCCAGTGTCCTCCGGTCTTTCCCGGACGTCCTCCGGCCTATTCCCGGAAGTCAATGGTTTACCCATGCATCAGTAGAAAGAAACTCGTGGAGAGCGTGGCAGCAGAGAGTCCTCAGAAGAGAAGCCCCCTTCAAGCAAGTGTTTCGGCCCTTATCTCCTGACACTCTAGGGGGGTTGGGCCACACCCGGTTCATGACTCCGGATGCCCCTCTGCTGCCCCTTTTTTTCCCATCTTGGGACGAGCCATGGCTGGGATTCGAACCCATGACCCCTGGACATGCTCATTTTCCACTTAATGACTCGCGCTTTAACCACTGAGCCACAGGGACACCTGATATTTGTAGGGAAATTAAGCCTTATGAAGTTCACTTTTGTTCCTCCTTGACCAGATCCAGCTTGAACACCTCTCTGCCGCTTCTGCCATTGCTTTCAGGGCTCTGGTTTTTTCCTTCCCTGCAACTGAGAGCTGTTTCATGAGGCTGTATGCAGACGTTCCTACAAACCCCCTAGCTCCAATTTCTGCAGTGAGGACTTTGACCTGATAGCCTTCTCTCCTCAGGCTGTTTGCCAGATCAGCATACTTTTCAGTCTTGTAGATTTGAGCTGCCTCCATTCTGTTCTCATATGGCACCGTGAGCTCGATCATGATCAGCTGCTTGGTTGACTTAGAGTGGACTACTATGTCTGGTCTCATGCCACTCTTGCTGATGATCTCTGGGTGACTCTTCCATTCTGGGACATACATACACTATAACATCATATACACACACCTCCCACATTGGTCCCACACCAACACTGCCATCTCTTTCTGGCCGGAAGTTTACAAAGTCATATTTTTACTATATAAGACATATACTATAACATCATATACACACACTCTTGATCACAGCGACACACCAGTTGTTCAACTGACATGAAATGTTATTGGTCGTAGCGGAAAA
>JAMYXO010003523.1:17500-19893 GCA_033310375.1 Conus canariensis | reverse complement strand
CCCCATGTGTTGTGAAATGTGTTTGTGCATTTTGTGTCGCGTTTTGGTGTGTTGAGGCGCACATGATTTGTGTGCACGTGCGCCGCATGTTGTTTTGTGTGTGTGTGTGGTGTGTGTGTGTGTGTGTGTGGTTTGTGTGTGCAGAAGTACATGTGCATGTGTGTAAATTTGTGGGTTTGTTTGAGCAAACACACACACGTATCGCAATATATATGTGTACATATATCTGGTATATGTGTTTGTCTTTGTATACATGGGGATGTGTATGAATGTGCGTGTGTGTATGCATTTGGTGCGTTAGGGTGTATGTGTGCATGCGTGTGGATGTGGACGTGCACATGCACACATGTGTATATGTGTGCGTAGAAGCGGGCAAACGAACGTACGCGCACAAAATTTTGCTGTGTGTGTGCGCGCGCGTCCCTATGTGTGCATGTGTCCGATGAAAAAGGTTAATCTCTTCAGAACTCAAAGATCACATCAGGTGGGACATCTCTGACAGGGTTTTCATAAACTCTGCTGTAAAGTTTTATGTCCACATCGTGCAAGTCCCAACAATCTTAAAGAAATATGTTTTTACGTGAGTGGAACATGACAAGGAATGCACCACGGAGCTTCTTCACCTTTTAAAGATAAGAATGGGTATAAAACGAGTGGCCTGTTACAAACGGCACAAGAGCGCCGCATGTACTTGGTGGATGTAGTGACTGCGTGCGTGAATGTTAGGAGATGACTAGGACAAGAACAAGAATGAGACCATCAAATACAACAATACGTGCACGCGCAAAACACACATACACATAACAATAAGAACAACCCTCCCCCCACACACACCCCACTACACACACACACACACACACACACACCCCAAAACACACACACACACACACACACCCCACACATGCATGCGCGCGCACACACACACACACACACACACACACACACCCCCACACACACACAACACACACACACACACACACACACAACACACACACACAACACACACACACAACACACACACACCCAAAGCTTGCACACTCATGTCCACGGACTAATTAACACGCTGGCATTACCCACTGATGAACACCAACACACACACACACAACACACACACACACGCCGCGCGCGCGCGCCCCGCGCGCGCGCACACACACACACACCACACACACACATACACACTCACTTTCACACACACACACACCAAAACACACACCCCACACACACCCCACACACCCAACACACACACACGAACGCTTGCACACTCGTGTCCATGGACTCTCTAATTAACACCTCGCAAACACACCACTGATGAACAACCCCACTGATGAACACACACCAGCGCACACCCCGTCTACAGTATGCGCTGGGGGCCCTGAGAGATTCAAAGTCTTATCTCAATTGACATGTGTTTTTTTATTAGAAAAGGGCCCAGTATGAGTTTGCCCCAGTCTCTAGGAGTCTTCGCAGTGTTGGCCTTGAGATTATTCCAATGTTGGTTTGGTTTGTGATGTTTCTTACTCTCCCCCCCCCCCCCCCCCCCCCCCCTTAAGTCTGGATGTGCGGTCACTTCCTTTCTTGATGTTCAGATCTGAAAGATGGTCTATGGTATAGTGGCTTTGCTCTTGTTTGCCTAACTGATTCTTCAGATTTCTTATCATATCAGATCGGCCAAGCTGTAATCCAGTTCTTATCGTTGCCTTGCCAGCCAGTGTGTCTGCTCTCTCGTTTTTTTTTTTTTTTACTCCAGCATGTCCAGGACAGTACATCCATATGAGTCTCTCCAATGGAAGACGGCGCATTAGGTCATTCCAAGCAGGGCTTCCCATTCCACTTTTCACTTTCTGAAGTAGGTTCATGGAGTCAGTCAGTATCATGGCTTGTTGAGTTTGAAACTGGGTTGTGGATGAAAGCCAGTGGAGTGCTTGTGTCACTGCTTCTAGCTCCATTGTTAGACTTGATTGTTAAACTGTGCGCACAATTGTCTTCCTGGATAGTTCAGCCATTTTGCTTCACTGTGTATCCCCAGCCTGACTTACCTTTGGTGACAGAACCGTCAATGTATATTACACTATCATCTTTTGAGCAAAGGTCTTCTACCTGCATCTGAATTTCTGCGTTGGTTTTGCCTTCTGGCCATTCTCGACAATGTCTTGCAAGTTCTGGAGCGATGGCAATTTGGTAGAGGTGTTGCAAGTGGTCTGGATATTTCTCTCATTCCTTGGTTTCTTTGATTCTGCTAACTGGCACACAAGCTGTATATTGTTTTCTGCCTGTCCCATCCATGGTTTTCCACGTCCTAGCTGAGTCCCTTTTGTTTCCTTGACCGCCGCATGAAGTGGGTTTGGGGAATTTTCAAGTGTTCTGAAATAAGCCTTCACCTGTTCTGGCTTGAG